>JAQGAG010000888.1:0-12261 GCA_034696835.1 Lepidocyrtus lignorum
TGTGCACACATGCCATTTAGTAAGCCTAGCAAAAATGTTGTTGTTGTTGTTGTTGTTGTTGTTATTGTTGTTGCCACAAAGACTTTGTGGGAACTTAAGAAACGCGACCTCATGCTGTATGGTATGAGTATCTATAAATATATGTTATAACGATATTTACCATTCACCAGGGTATTATTATTGTAGCATGCATTTTGGTATAATTGGTCCGAATTACATTTATATAACAAACCACACTTGACCTAACCTAATTTGCAATATAATCTCTTATATCTTAATGACTTGACTGAATAGGTACTTAACAAACATTGGCATTTCTAATGACCGCAACTTTCTATATTGGCCGCTGTTTGAATGATTGTTGTTTGTTTGATTTATTAACGCTTGGGTGTTTTTTCACAGTACAAATGACATTCTAGTAACTCTACAGTACAACTCATATAGCTTTAATCTTGACTCTTAAATGTAGTTTCACTTCCTTCATTTTCTTCTTTTACTGTTTAGATCCATCCATTTCCTAATACACACAGACACAACAACCACATGAAACCACATATTTTCAACAAATCCAACAAATCCAACATCAATGTGTGTGTAGAACATCCCAAGTATTCTGTTTTAATACTAAATCCTCTAATACATACATAAATAGCTTACAAGACGGTGATTATAAATACGACGGCGAGCGACACCAGGACGGCATGGCAAGACATCTGAACGCACACAAAGAGTCCTTGGCGAAATACAAGCACGACCTCGGACGCTGTTTTCACCTTCCGCAACACCAACACGACGAGATTGTGAACATGGGCTCATATCACGCCGAATCGGTGCCCGTCGATGACGAATACTACGGCGATGACTGGTACACGTATTGGAAAGCCAATGATAACATCAATGAATACATTCTCACCCTTTTTCTACATCCTCGTCATAATCATCTCCATCTTCACCATTCTCAAGGACGATTCCGACTCCGTTTCGGATGACAAAGCGATATGGTTCGCGTTCTCCCGCCTCCGCACATAAAATAAAAAAGCATATACTATGCAATGTACCCTTTGTTATTCTATGGCATCCGCAAAGCACAACTTCTGTTCCACAATTGCCCATACCGTATTCCAATGGTCTGACTCTGCCTTCGCCTCATCAGTGGTCGGTTGTTGGAACCTAAGGATACCGAAAGCCTCATAAGCCCTTCTTTCTAATGGCGTCAAATGCTAAAACCCAATAATAATAATTTTAATACAAGTTTAATGTTTTAACTGACAAACCTATTATGTATGTTTTAACCACATACAACGTCCGACATTCAATTAACAAAAACATAACACCCACCAGCCGACCTTGATCGGAATGCACTCGAGCATTCCGAGAACTCCATGTCCATGTTGGGACTTTACGCTGTTTAACGCGCTTGTAGTCGTTCCGGAAACGTACAAAAGCGATCTGTCTAATACTTTGATTGACATCCATTCTCAATGAATGACGCTAATCGTAAGCATATTGATTACGTAAAACCAATTTAACTCACAAAACAATCGATCAATCTTTTACAATTAACCCAATTTAATTTAAAATAAATACACTTTTAGTTTTAAGAAGACTGTCGAGGATAATGACCAATATAAGTGACTACTGCTTCTAGATGATGACCACATGTAAAATAAACACATGTAAACAACGCACATGTAACAAATGCACATGTAAAAGCACATTATGTAAAAGTACATGTGTAGATGACCAAACATATTGTACACAATTGTTGCGGTACTGACTGTTCATCGTTCATGCATCCCGTTCATTGTTACCTGGTCAAACAAATCCCTCTTTTGCACATACACTTTCTGCATTCCAAGTCCAATTCGTGTGTAACACGAAGGACCAGTTAACAGAGAGTAGAGAGGAGCCGCCAATTTATTCCCAGACAGATGAGCGATGCTTGCTTGCTATTATACATCTTGGATATTTCCCGGATATCACCAGGAATTACACAACATACCACCTGTGCACTTGTGTGAAGAAGAACCTACGAACATAGTCATTTTTAAACAAACATTTTTCGCCAACTCATAAGAATAATTTTTTGAGTTTTTTTAGTTTTTCGTAATAATTAATTGGTAATTAACTCCAAACAATTCAGTAAGCAATAATTAGGATGGCTGCCATTGGCCGGTATGAAGTTCACCCCGGAATTCTTACATTTCCAGAGCCAATTGCGTTGGAGTATGCACGAAATCCGGCAAGTCTTTTGGACTTTGATGAAGGCGCCCGAAATTGTGACCTAATACTGGTAAGTACTAGTACATTTCAACTTTCAAATTTCAAACACTCAAAGAGAAACATTAACTATGGTAAGTTGTGAATGATGAAATCATAACATCATAATAATTATCAATATCAATCATCCACAGGCATCCATCAACACGCCACGCATCAATGAAAACATCTTTCGTGTGCTAATTGCGGAAATTACTCCACCAGACGCAACGATGACGTATGTGGATGTTGAAAAGGGACCGTTTGGTGTGGCAACTCACCTCAGAAAAAGGGTTAGGATTCTCCTCCGTTATGATGATTTGCGTCAGACTCCCTATAACTTTACGATCAACTTGTTTGGAGATGAGCATTCCGCACTGCGTCAACTCGTTGGAGCAGACAAATGGATACATAACATCGGCGCACTTCAAGCGAGTTATCCTTTATGGGAAGATGTGTCTACACCTGCATTCACTGTGTTTGGGACTGGAGCCAAAGGATCGTTTGGACATGAACTCCACAAGTTTGGATTACTCTACTACGTGGAAATAGGAAAAGTAGTGTTTACTGTGGTTCCAAAGGGGACTTCCAAAGACACATTGTATGCCGACTTGAGAACCAACATTCACGGTGCTCCATTACCACAAGTAGACACGAGCTGTGACAACTTTCCCCAACATGAAAGTCTACATGTTGCTGACGACTATCTCGTGGAGCATTTCAATGCGAAAACGGTCGAAGTAGCTGCTGGACAGGCCATTTTCATGCAAGCTGGGGTCCATTATCAAAGTAAGATCTCCTCAAAATTCCAATCTTTTAATCTTTTAATCTTGCGTTTTTTTTGAATTTAC
Source organism: Lepidocyrtus lignorum (assembly GCA_034696835.1). NCBI lineage: Eukaryota > Metazoa > Arthropoda > Collembola > Entomobryomorpha > Entomobryidae > Lepidocyrtus > Lepidocyrtus lignorum. The sequence continues at coordinate 3,111 of JAQGAG010000888.1, forward strand.
CTAACCAAACGTTTTGTTTTGTACAGCGACTAGTTTGGAACCCGGATTGTCCGTATCATTCAATTTGATCCCCTCTACCTGGCTACTCAAGACTCCAGACACTATAACCGAATGTGAACACGTTTTGGATCAGAAATCTATTCCAGAACTCAACAAAGTGAGGGAAATGGGCCAAATGTTTCGTAGTTATGCAGGACGGTTATTAGAGCAACAAAATGCAAGCAATGGAGTTTACGCAATCATCGACCTCAATAATGGAACCTACAATGAACGCGCCGCGAATATTCATGATGTCATGGGGGACAATGCCCCTCCTCATGATATAGATGACGGAAGCGATGACGATACCAATGAAGATAATAATGATGATATGGATGAAGGGGATCAACAAAAACCCGGAATTTCACAGGCACCACCGCACGAAGCCGAATAAATTGTTATGAATTATTATGCATTTTCTCATTTTTAATTATTTATACTTATTCAATTATACTTATTTAAGCACCATTTTTATATTTATACCTTTTTTCCCATAACGTTTATTATATTTGGAATGAGCATAATATATGATATTACATTAAACTTCTTAACCTTAAACAAATACAAACGTGTAATACATCGTTTTTAATTAAACTTCAATGGCACAGATAGATTTCTTCAACTGAAACTATTTGCATACAGTGTCGGAATATCGGCTTGGTGCATCTCTAATATTTTCATTATAATAATCTCCATCTCGATTACCAACGGTATTATTGCATATTTGGAGACATTCCGATCACTGGAAAGGGGTACAAAGTATGACACAATTCAAATGACAATGCATACCTATATGCACTATATATATAATGTAGGGTATCAAAATAAATCATTTGTACTGCAAATCTTAGCATGCTAATTGTGATGTCTGTGTATTAAATCAAATATTCCAATCTCAACAATCCCTGCCCAAACTATTAATACTCCATTTTAAACTTTTAATTGTTCTGTTTAAGGTTGTGATTTCATCTACGTTATTGTATCAACTACGATAACTTTTAAAGATTGTATTTTGTATTTATTCTATTAAACTTAACGTACAAACATACATATTATTTAGTAACAACAAATTATTATGTCATTAGACAACACACACCATCGCAGATTTAAATTGAATACATATTGACATTACATATATTCATAAACAATCAATTAGTAGTCGTACATGTTGACGACACCGACACGACTCTGCAAATTTGGCCATAAAATTGGGCTACCGTCACTCCAGTAAGCATGCCGTGCAGGACTAACGTCTGCGATAGTAAGTGTTTCGAGTACTGTAAGAAACAACAAAAAGGATTTTACGTATTTTATTCCAAGTATGTACAATGTACAATGTACTACATCTCTAATTCTCTACATGTTTTGTTATTTCCAAACTTACACGTAAGGTTTTCGATATGGATTCTACTACCATATTCTCCAAACCTCTTCACGGCCACCGCCCTGTCGATGTCGGCGAGTTGCGTTAAATCCAGTCTATCTCCCAAGACTGTCAGGTTTCTGAGACGGGGACAGCTATCGCACACCATTAGAAATTCCCGGAAATCAAACACCATAGACACGTCCTGGAGATTTATCATTGCACTGATCATCGCCAGAGATTGCTTTCCATTCACAATATACTCCAGTCGGAGGCGTTTTAAGGATGACAGCTTGGTAAGATCATTCTCCGTGCTATTTGTCATGAGTAACGTTGGAGTTGCATAACGCAGCAATGTATGTTTTGATGGAGGCTCGTAAATCTCCAGACACGCAAGATTGGGCATATACGTGAGGAATGACAAGCTTTTCAGATCGTTTCCATGAACCACAAAATATTTCAGGGCATCCATCTTGACACCATATGGTACATTGGCCAACAAATCTGAAGGTGGCGGATTCGTAAGTGCAACAGTGGATAACGATAAAAGCGTCAGAGTAGAGGATGAAACGTTAAGCATCTCAATGATGAGTTCTTGAGATAGTTCAGGGGTCACCATGATGGACATATTAGGGACTGGAAGCATTAGTTCTTTAACGATTGCACATATCGGACGAGAACCAGTAGGATATCCTGATACAATCAATCCGCTTGCTAACCGGAACCGTTTAAACGGTAGATTTTTGCTGTTAGCTTTGCGCACGACACGAATAGCATTGAATAGCTCATTTATTTCTGCAGGCATCATACCCATATTATTCTCAAAATTGGTGAGCATTGGGAAATTTCCGAACAACTCATACCAACTAACAGGTAACCGCTCATCTCCATATCCCCATTTAAAAGCAACGAGTGCTCGCTTTTCTTCTGTTGCTGTTGCTGTTGCTACATTAGTAGGTTGACTCTTATCAACACGTGAAAGTAGATTGCAGTAAGACAACTTTAATTCTTCGAGTTGGGGAAGGCTCTTGAAGATAATCTTGCGAAACTCGTTGACGGTATTAAACGTATGACGAAACAGGTAGAGACTGCGCAGAGTTGACCCCACCGAGACCTTGAACATCCTCACTTCGTCATCGACAAACGTTACATCTTCTGTCTTGATGTTGCGATGAGACGACGCTATTGCATCAGTGACAATAAATGGCCGATGAAGCTTATAATACACTGACCGCTGCCACAAATGATCTGACTCGGACCTCCACAACTTGCAAACCAGTCTGCACGATGCTAAACTTGAAGTTCCGAGGACTCTGAATATGTTCCGAAGAATCTATAATAATGACATGGATTATGCCACTTTTAGAACCATTATAGAATATACTACTAGTACTATTGTACACATTAAACTGCTTGATAATTATCACTTCACACTCACCACTTCAGTCCGAACAACCTTATCCATCGGAGTGAGGATGGCAGTGAAGTCGTCATCCAAAACCACAACTCCCCCATTGTCATTTCCAACTTGATCGTTCATTTCTACACAACTATTCAAAGAGTATATACATTAGTATTAGTTATTATTATTTTTATTACTTGTTGAATTGTTATTTTATTGATTAGTGATATAGTTATATTAAATACTTGCGTACTGTTGGATTATTAGGTGAGTACACTCCTCCACAGGAATATGCCAATTTGGTTGTCCCCGAGTTAAAAAGAAGTACGAAGTATATGTACTAACTAACTAACTAACTATAATTGTAAGTACTACCAAGTTATTTGGAATTTAGACTTATGCTGTAATAATTACAATGATAAATACATATTTATATTTTTCCCCTGACCATCAGACTTATTTATACGTTCAAATTACAATAAATACTTAAATACTCAAATAAAACAAATACCAACTAAATACATCCCGTGTTGATCAATTCCGGAATTTCGCGAAACTTAATCTATTGAAAAACACTCCAAATGCTAGCTAAAGGTTTTTCATTAAACACACGAATCGACGCATCTGATAGAGAGCTTGTACGAGCACATGTCCATTATTGTCCATGTAATTTATGTAATGGATTGGTCATATAAGTTAAACACAACTTTCGCGTTAAAACCGTCAATGGTTGGGGAAATATGCAACTGCGATAATGCGTATGAAACTGAAACATTATTTTTTTGATTAAACTACTCATTCATTTTATAGATTACATTATTTTGAAATCCAATATCAACATTTTTGCGATACGTTTACGATTTCAAGATAAAGATAAACATATTGTAATTGTAAAAAAAGATGTACACGTCGAGTCAAGAAAGAATTTCTACCAATTCTCAATTGCACCTGATGGAATGAGAATGAAAAGCAGAGTGAACAAGGAAGAAGAACGATAATCACTCATCATAACGTTTATCCCAAAATCCCAAGTGGCATAGTCTCCTTATCAACAAAACGCACGCAAGATGTCACCACACGCAATTCGAAACCCTGTCTTTGTTTGCTTCTAGTTCTAAAACCAGAATTACATGTACTCGCCCCAGAATCAAAACTCAAATTATCAATATCAATTACAAACTTAGCTTGTCTAAATGCTTGATTTCGGGGCATTACTCTTCCAATTCCACTCCCCCTTCCTTTTCCACTTTCGTTATTCCTATCCATGTTTCTTTCTTTCTTATTTTTTTTAAAACTAAATTAACTTCATAATAAATACCATAAAACTACGACAAACACACATCACGCTAATTAGGTTCAACATTTCACTGACTGATCGTGTTGATTACTACTGTGAATATGTTTTGTTACCACAAAACAAATTGCCGTCTTCACTTATCATAATATGCAATAAACATACGATAAGTAATACATACTGCATTTAATAATATGATCTTCACAATGTATAATATGCCATGAAGGAAAGATGATACGGTAATGTATTTTCATGTTATGTAAATTAGCCTACACTATTCTACTCGACCAATGCAATGCCTCTACAAACGCAATACTTTTATAAACGATTTCATTCATGTTTGCGTATATCATTTTAGAAAGACTTCAATTTGGGTGCAGCTTTGGTTCAGGGACAACTTAAACTTTCGCATGTAAATCAAGTTTCACAGCTTGTATTTTAAAAGAGTTTACGAATAACGATTTCTTACCATTTAAACATATTCCTATTGTAAAAATATATTTCATCGTACAAGTAATTTATTTTAATTTTTGATTTATTCCTTTCAGAACTTCATTTCATTACTTCCACACAATACTAACAAAACGTTTATCGTTATAACCTTGTAAAACCATATAATTTCATTCACACTCAATAATACTTTAATAAGTAAACTCATTATAATTAACTAAGTATATCGTATTAAGATCTTTGATTAAGAACTACCAATTCATACAAATATTAACAACTAACTATGTAATTTAGGTATTCTGCTCTAAAACATTAGGTTTTTTTAAATGAGTAGGTTTCTAAAATACAACATTCCTTCTTGCAGAATTGCATCCCATTCCCACGTTGTCCGATTATAATACCTTCCAATTTCGGAGTCTACTTCAAATGGGCCAATCGTAATTTCTTGGAGATAAGGCAACTTCCTCCAAACATCCCATTCATATGGGGTTACAATCTCGTACTTTCTCTTATTCCACACTTTGAAAGCAGTGCTCAATTCGTTGAGTTCCATTAACACTGCAACTTGGAGTTGTGGAAAATGATTCAAAAAACTTTGCCCCAACAAATGCATCTTTGGCCACGAAATATTCATTGATCGAATAGATGGAATTTCGATCAGCTCCTGTTTGTTGAATTGTATAGATTGAACATCATCTAGAGTATACTTCTTTACGACGTTGGCAGCCAATTCAAATTCGAAATGCTCCAACTCAGGAAACATTTTAATCCAGTTGACAATTTCTTCAAAGCTCACCACACTCTGACTTGGGTGACGATGCTGCCAAACTTTTAGTTGTAGCTCAAGAGATTTCAATGATGCAAGTGATGTTGAGATAGAAAACAAAATGTATCTCACTCTCCTTTTATCCAGTGCATAGTAGAGCGAAAAATACTCCAACTTTGGAAGACATAAATTCTCGTACTTATTCTGCCATTCCGCTTCCGATATGCACAGCTTTACAAGTTGCTCATGGTATGTAGCGAAGAATTGATGCATTAGGTATGGAGGAAACACTACGACTTGATCATACCAGTTGGGATCAGGAGAGGATAACTTCATGCTAGCAATACAAGTTAGACTCAACACGTGTGGCATTACAAGGTCACGTTGTTCTTCAATATCTTCGAGTTGTCGTTTCCATTGAGCTTCTCTGCAACCATTACGTTTGGGACGACGAGGTTCTTCTGACCACACCAAATCAAGTATTTTCAAATTGGGAAGGGACGTCAATGCATTAATTACCAGAATACCAAAATCTGATAGATCCGATGCCAACCGCAAGTAGAACAAGTGATGTCCATGAGATTGGATGATATTCATTGTCACTTGACGTAGAATTGGATTAAACTGCCTCCAGTACTGATGCGTAGGAAACATGACTTGAAGACGTCTTCCTTGGTAGGGATTAATTCCAGGAGGACGATTCCTAATCTGTGCTTCAAACCATTCAGCTGCCCTATAATTTTCAAGCCAGACATGCCAATTCGCCAAACTGTTGAAACTCCGAACACTTTCCACACGTGTACCCCTTCGTGGTTGCAAATACACAGATGGCATTTCCTCAGTAGAGTGATAAATGTTTTGAAATCCTTCCAGCAAATATTTGTCAACCCCTATCTTCCAGTTTTTACTGACTAAACGACAATTTGCCAAGTCCATACATCTTATTTTATCCCTGATGATTGGTAGAATCTATAAAAGTAAAATAATAAAATACAAATTATGTTCTACTATAAATTTATGCATTCTTTAAACATATCCCAAGAAATGTCTGTCTTTATCAGTAATCCTATTAATTTAACCTGATCAAACAACCATTCTTGTCCATTCTTTTCCATTGCACGCTCACGGACGTGTGGATATACTTCCAAGAAAGCCATAACATCCCTTGCATCCGTTACGTAGAGGAGTATCTTTTCCCATAACTATTAAAAATACTTTAGTAAATTTAATCCAATACATTAATTGTTTTCCAAAATAATTGTCTAACCACATACCAATCGGCAATATTCGACAATTAATCATTTAAAAAACTTACCTCAAGAGGGAACAATTGAAGAGTTGGGTCCGTCATACTTTACGTCCTCTACGCCAATGCCCCCTTTGCGCTTTGTGTGAAGACTATATTTAAGACCAACAACGCAACAACCAAACAAAGACAACCAGAAGGAAGAACACACGCCTTAAATGATTGGGTGGCCGCCCTGACCCCCCACCCCAAACAATCAAATTGAACTGAAATATTAAATACAACAACACAACAACATAATTATACATTTCAAACTTAACGCTGGTTTATATTTACTTTTAAATTATTAAACATTCACTCCAGTTTGTTACAATCAACATTAACAATTCGTGGTAATAATCGTAATCCATTTACGTCAAAGATCATAGTACACTAATTTGTACAATGAATTGTTTTATTTTATTGATTGTGAGTTAATCCTTACCGTTCCAAGGGTAATTATAGACGTTTCCAAACTCCTTCCAAAAAGGAACTTTCAACCACTAACGAAAACATATGTAAAAGACAAACCAATTTTGAAATCAAACCTTTCTTTAATTCTAAAATAAAAAGTTCAACCATGAAAGAAAACTGCTAACTATTTCCAGCAATGTTAACGCCAGTTAAAATCGGACTATTTCCCTTCTCTGATAAACTACAACTACGAAACCGAACTGGAATACAAATGGAATGGAATGAATGGATCACCTTCTACTCTGTAAAATAATCGTTACCCTTTTATCGTTCATACTCTTGCTTTCAATACATTGACTGACTAATTTCCTTCACTTGTACCAAGCGCTCGCTAATGTGGGTACTTTGAGACTATCCTTGCCATTATAAACAAAGCTAGCTCGTTCCGTGCGAATTCTGTGGGATTCGTGAAGATGGTAGAGTCCTCCATATCAAACTAGTTTAACATGACAATAAATTATTGTAATTAAGTCACCAGTCGTTCATTGTCTTACTTACAATTAGTCATATATAATCATTGCATGAATATACATCGGAGGTAAAACTACCCCCGAGGGGATGTTCAAAACATCCCAGCTCCAGTTTGACCTCATAATCAGAATCCCCATATGCCATTTGCTTTACAAACTACATTTCAGCTTAATCCATCAATTGTCAACTATAATGCATGCTGAGGTATAGCTAGTCTGAACAACTACTACTAATACTAATAATAATTAATACTTTCTGCCCTTAAACCTAATACCAGTCAAACGACTGGTAATAAGTAAGTGAAACATTTGCATAGTACAGAATCTCCTGTACAATACCCAATTTTTTCGATGTAGCCAACCAGAGACAAGTCGCTAGCATTTTTTTGTATGTATGCAATATGCATGTAGTAGCTTTTTGGAAACGGATTGGCATTGATCTATATTGAATTTTGGTGATACTGGAAGCGTTTCAAAGACACTCGATGGTCTACTTGAAGGAAGAGGGGAATGGAACATGGAATCAAAATCCCACTATAATGTTGCTTGCTGTCAGTTGCTGTTGTGTTTTTGGCCTCCTCGATCACCCCTTCGACATTCACCTCGATCACCTCCTTGTTTACTATTTTAATCGCGTGCTTCTGGACACGCCATATCATTCAGGGAGAACGTTTTTTATATTAACATTTAGTTTTTGTTTAGAATTTGATAGTGGTCCGCATTATATGATAATGTGAGTTAGAATGCCAATTACCGAATATATATTTATCACTTCAACGCTTCCTCATTGCTTTCACCCTGCTTCCAATTGTATGCAAAACACCTAAACCCATGATGGTACTCAAATAAATCGTACCAACTAAACGTCGAAAGGTTTTCCATCATATCTTTATTTACGGTTGGGTGGCAAGCCGTGTGTAATAGCAAAATCAACCAACAAACATATTATGCAAATTGATGAGGCGTAATTTATTAATCCAATAATGGTTATATGAGAATGGGTATTTCCGTTACACCAACTTTTCCTCCTCATGACCATTTTAACTCGTTTTGGTCAGCAGAATTTAGAATATAACGACACTAATTTTCATTTATATGGGATCGACTATATATGGGAATAAATAATTACATCATAATAAATGACCAGTAGTTATACCGTAAACATGACATGGTATGCACGCACTAACGATAGGTACTGTAAGCATTCGATAAACGTATCATCTTAAACTTATTTGTATTGACTGACGAGATTAACGCACATACCGCTTTATTTTTTTACTTTTAAAACCTTTAATGAAATGTAGATAGCATATCCAATCCAGTGCAACTAACAAGAACTCAAAGGCTATGCAAAGCAAGGTATTACTGCACTCGTGCAGTAATACCTTGCTTTGCATAGCCTTTGAGTAGCAACGATGATGAAGTAGACTACGGCGATCGGGAATATGGAAGATGCCAAACTTTCATTGATTTTGAAAGCGATCATTCCATCCCAAATGCCACGGTGAAAACTTTCCTGAGGGATTGCTACCAAATTCCGAAGATATTGCTGCATAAGGATTTTGAATTCTTCAGAAGTTACCTGCGGGATGTCGGGTTGCAGCTTGA
>JAQGAG010000889.1:0-12245 GCA_034696835.1 Lepidocyrtus lignorum
TTAGTCTAACCTGATGATGGGATAGCCCAATCCAATCTAGTAAACAAAAAGTAGAGAAGTGCATTTTGGTGTTCGAATTTTCGAATAATAATCGGAATTCGAATTTCGAATAAGTTAATTGCAGCTAGACAAGTTATTTTTAAATTGGAATAATAAGCTTGTGTAGTTTTTAACAGTGATTTTACTGATTTTTAATAAGTTTAGAATTGTACAGTTAGTTAGTTGACTTACTAAGATTTTTAGTGACAAGGGAAGGGAGAAGCTCGCAGTTCCACTAATTGATTAAAGGTATTTTTGGGCGTATTTTAAAGCGTTTTTGATTGAGCTATTTATGATTTGACCTATGACCTGTTTGATGAACCTTGACTGTTGACTTAGTTCTGCTTTTAAAAAGTTGAATGTGAAAGGGATTTTGAATTTGGCAGTATGAATAGAATATGAAATAGTTATTGTAAATTGTCGTAAAATGCATTTGAATAAGTCATTTCGAAGATACGTGAATAATTTTTAAATAATTGTGATTGTTGTATTTAATTGGGATTGATTATGGTGTTTTGATGTTTGATACATTCTACTACGTAGCAGTTGGTTGAAATTAACTAACCTGTGAACCTGTCTAATATTAACCTGTCTGCCTTGTTGTTGTTTTGGATTTAGGTAGCAGAAAGCTTTCTTCAGTGAGTCAGCGACAAGGAAAGCGGTTCATGATTGTTCCCGAGGAATGAGTAATTAATTAGCGTTGTTTGAGAGGAGTCACCAGCGAGGAGGAGATTAGCACTGTGCTGTGAACGAAGAAGTGTGGGGATTCTTGCAAGTTATTACTTTTAGTCAAGCTCCATGATTGTGATGATCTGTCTAAAGACGGACAGTTGAGGTATGTCTTTAAATGATTGATTTATTTTTAAAAACGTTTGGATTGAGGCTTGAGGTGGATGCATGTAGGATTGATCTCTGATCAGGATCACTGCTTAATGAAAGTACATTTTTAATGAAATACTGGCACCGGTTCAAATTATAATTATTTCATAGACGTTCTTTTGAAAAAATGCTTATGCATAGCAGCATTTTATATTACATTTTATACGAGGATCAAACAAGCAGCTCGCCAGTTTGTTGTGTAGCTGGAGTTGAGTTAATTTGATTTGATGGTGGTCGGTGGTGGCCAATTTTCAAGGGTAGTTTGGTAGTTAAAAACTGCTAGTTATTCGGGAGCATACATTCTTGCTGTTCTCATAAAAAATCATGATTGAATTAGGCAAGGCACACACATAAATGCATTATTCTTATCTTGCAATAATTCTTCCTTTCGACATTCGATCATTACTGTACTTGTGCATTTAGTCCCGTCATTTTTGTAAATTGATGCTGAATGTCGTTTAGGTGCTCACGACATCCTTCCTTAGAGGTTCTTCTCTGTCAGTTCTTCTTGAAAGGATAAAGCTGTATATTTACTATCGCCAGTGTGTTTTGGCGCTTTAATGCTGATTTGTGTTAATTCCTTATACATATTTTTAAACGTTAGTTAATTTAATAAATTATTGACCCACATGAAGATTGTGGCCAAAGACATTGTAACATCATTGTTACAAAGTCTTTGATTGTGGCATATTCACTTATGTTTTTCTTGTATGGAATTAGCAACGTCTTGTCTGTAACTGTAATGCATTTATCATCGCTTTTACATTGTAATTTTAAAATATTTAATTATCCAGAAAGCATGTTGAAGTAGAATAGAAATAATAGAATATTTACGTTTACTCTTCGATGTCAGTGATCACGATCACACGACGCTAAATCTGACAATTAGTCTTATTAAAAGACAAACTTGTAGGCGGTAACGTTATTTTTAGTGTTCTTCATTCTGGGTTTTCACATGTACCAATTGCCAAGCATTGGTTTTGTTTCCTGTTTCATGCGGCCTATCATATTCTTATCTTGGTATATAATCCTAATGGATGTAATACATCTTTGAATGTTAATTTTGGGAGATTTCATTATTTTAAGAAGTTGTGCACATCATTTTCGATTGTGTAATGTTATCGTTTGAGTGTTTACTTAAGTATTAGTATTGTTCGCAGATTTTTCGAACTACGCGTTAAAACTAGGAAAGGATTTGGAAGGGACTAATCTCTACTGGTTTTTATTGGACTTCTCCTTCTTACAGTGCAGAAGTCGAATTACGAATGCCAAGGATTATCAAACTCCAGCAATTTTCTGTCGATCGACAGCTAATGTTTCTTGCAAATAAACTTTAGAAACATACCAAAGTTTCGTCCATATCACCATTAAGAATCATTGAAGACGATTTCGAGTCGGATGGAAATATGTAACTTCTTCACCAGTTCAACTGTGATTTTTTAATAATCGTTTCTGGATGCAAAAGCCGCTCTATCTTCAGGTTCATTCGGTTCTGTCTGTGCAACAGTGCAACCAAAGGCGGAAGGATGTAAGAAACACATAAGAAGGAGGGAGACACTTTCTCACGGAATTTAGATACTGCATTGACGCTGTTGTTGAGGGTTTGGCAAATAATTTATTAAACCTTATTTTTTAGTTTACTGAAAATTAATATCAATTGAAAATTGAAATTATCATGTACTTGTATGTATCGTTAATGATTTAGAATCTGTAAGTTGATGATGATGAATCAATGATGTTCATGCGTACAGTCACCAATAAATTTACCACGAAGCTCATTATCCTTAAAATAACTGTTTCTTTTGTGATAATATCTTTATTGAGGTGATTTAAATTGTTTCATTCCGAACCGATAGGTTACATTTTCTATAATGTAACTTGCTCATTGATTCCGAATAACTAGCAATTAATAGTAGCAATGCTAAAAATTAGAAACTGGAAACACAACAAACTGGCGACTGTTTGTGATATTTGTAACTGTATTGAAAAAATGTTATGTATGTGCCGTTTAAAAATGTATTTTAATATACAGTAGTTTTTATCCAAATCCAAATAGATAATACGAATTAAAAGCTGTAATTAACACGAACTTACTGTTTACTATTGTTATTTTATACTTGTAGTATTAAAAATGTAGGAAAGATGAAGAAGGTGCACCTGGAATGTTGACAGGTTAAGATCGAAAAATGGATCAAGATTTCGGAGGATTTGAGGATTTGACTGACGATGGAATCGCTAGTTTTTTGGCAGAAAACCTTGGGGAAATCGATCAAGAGTTTATAGATGAATTCAGATCCTCGGACTTATTCGACGAATTCGTAAAACAACTCAACCCTCCTCTGAGTCAGTTTACCACACCACCAGGCTCTCGACGGTCCTCAACAGTTGATGTCGTGGTAGAATCTAATGCTTTAGCCAACAACAGCGATGGCAAAACGGAAGTCCATCGAGATGAAGAGCTTGCGGGTCCATCTACATCAAAAAAATCTGCCGCACGAAACTCCACCTCTTCCGATTTTTCAAGACATCAAAAGAAAAAATCAAAATCTACGAAATCTTCCATCGACCCTCGTATTGATGAGCGGCCGCCGAAAAATACGAAATATCCTACCAAGTCATCTAATCCTCGTACTGATGAACATCAATCAAAAAAAGTTTCTCCGTCGAAGAAGGGCACAGATTTTAAGTCTGGAACCGCCGTGGAAAGTAGAATGCACTCCAACGAGCAAACGCCAAAGAAAAATAAGTCATTAACCGAACCATGTTCCTTAAGTTGGAAAAATGAAGCTGGAAAATCCGACCTACGGGGTGAACGGAAACTCGTCCAAAGAGAAGCGCACAAGAAAAATAGACACTTGCTAGATCTGACGCTCACAAAGCCAAACGTACGACTTTGTGATTTAATATTGATGAAAAATTTGTTTCCAACCGGAATGTTGCACGTGGCATTAACACCTAGACTTTTAGAAGAAATTCGGAACTTGGAACGAGAAATATTATCAACTGAACTAACTCAGGCACGCAAGAAACTTTCCAAGAAGAGTAATCAGGCTCCTGTCAATAAATCGAAGGAAAAGCAGGCAGCCAAGTCGTCTGACGACACATTGAAACAAGTTGGAATGATGGGTTCCGGTTCTAAGAAAAGTGGTCCCAGTAAAGATTTCTCCACAAAAATCAACCAAAAGCTGGATAACACTCAACTATATCATAGTAATGAACGCGTGGAAAATAAGACGCCTCTCAACAGTAAAATGTCAAGAAAGAACGAAAAAGAAAAGAAAACTAATATTGAAGCATCCGGAAAGGTGACGCCTGTAGATTCATATTCTAAAAGCTCCAATCCTTCAACAAAGACTGATCATTACACCGATGAATTGAAAACGCCCAGAAAAGGGAAAACGAAACCGAACAGTAGTAGATCGGCTGATGCAAGTGAACTTAAGAAACGGGAACAAATAAAGACAGTTACTAAGTCTTCGGTTCAGGATAACGTATTACTGGAGAAGAAAAATGAACCCAAACCTTTGGATAAGAAAACAGCACCGAATGACAGTCTCAGCAATGAAGAGAAAGAGAAACTTAACCGTAAGCATATAGTTAATTTGTACGTACCATCATTTGGAATAGTCAAGAAAAAAGACAAGTCTTATAAAAATACAAACAAAGTTGAATTCAAAGAACAATCAGTCGTCCATGAAAACCCTGAAAGTTCCTCTTTGGAGTGCGCAGGGAGCACAGACGTTGAGAAGATAATAGTACCACTACATCCCATTGATCTAGAACCCGAATCCTCATCTGCATTGGAATGCCCACCGATCAAAGATGTCGACGAGACAGTAGAGACGCTGAAAACTGTTGAGATAGAGCTGGAATGCCCTCCGGTCAAGAATGTCGATGAGACAGTTGAGATACTAAAAACTACCGAGTCAGAGCTGGAGCTGGAATGCCCTCCGGTCAAGGATGAGGATGTCGATGGGACACTGCAGAATGTCGAATCCGAGGTGGAAGCTGCCATTCTTAAATTTCCAGGAAGCAAGGACGTCATTGAGGAGGAGTTAAACTTAAAATCACCACAAGCTGTTCAGGTAGACGCAGACATTTCTCCACAGGCAGTGGAATGTACAGGAAGCAAGGACATCGACGAGAATATTGAGTCACCACAAGCTGTTCATATGAAGCTAGAAAATTCTGCCCCGTTGGATTGCGAAGACAGCAAGAACGTCGCCGAAGAAATGGAGACACTGCAAGCTGCTGAGGCAGAATCCGAAATAGCATCTCCGATGGAATGCCAGGAAAGCATGGATACCGGTGATAACTTAACCATGCCAGCAAATGCTCAGGTAGAACCTGGAAGCCCACCTGCATTGGAGTGCCCGCAGAAAATGGACATCGAAGAAGTCGCTGCCTCACCTCCAGCTGCCAGTAACAGTGTTTTCAACGAAGCTGTTGAGACCGATTTTTCCGCAGTCGAAGCAGATACGGATGTGCAACATTTCTCTCCTGACGATGCGTCGGATGTTCAGAATTCAGGTTCACCGGAGGAAATCACAAGGAGAAAGTGTGCGTCCCCTGAAAGGCCAACGTACAAGAGGAAGAATGTTATAGAATCCAGTAGTGATGATGATAACAAACGAATTGATGCAGCAGATGACATGGATCCAGACAGTGAACGAAAAAAAAGTAGTGACGAGGAACAACTCAGAAAATCCCTTCCCTTCGAGAGAAAGCGAGATCAGGTGGACTCTCGTTCACAAAAGTTCGATAAGTTTGAGAATGAACGACTGAGAAAGTTGGGCGAAAAAAAGAAAGGGAAGGAAAAGCCCAGGGAAAGTGTGGCATTAGAAGAAGTACTGAAGGAAAAACCACTGAGTGGATCATTTCGGTAAAAAAATAATTTATTTTTTATCCATTTTATTCATAGTTTTACTATCGATGATTGCTAAAAATTTGTGGTTACTTTTTTTATGCAGAATTCCCAAGAAAACCAGTGGCACCTCACGCCGTTTACCAAAATCGGCGCTTACTCCATTAGCTAGTGCAGATGTTCCCAAAGAGAATATGCAATTCGAAAGATGTAGAAAACCAACAGAGAAAGACAAACGGGAATACGTAGATTATAACAACAGGAGAAGAGACTATAGCAGGGAAGACTATAACGACTTTAGTGGCGCAAATTTCGTTAACCACAGAAAAAAGGAACAAGAACCTGAGCATCATTTTCGACAGTGGTCCAGGGATAAAGATAAAGACGATGGAAGAGTTGTGTTATTAACTTCAGACTCCAAGAAGCAGGATGAAATTCCTCCGTCATCTCCTCCAAGGTCCCCCGAGTTAGCAGATACTGAACCTCAATGGGCCAACGATTGTGAGGACGCAGGAGGAGCTAGCAGCTCAAGTTCTAGCGCAGACGACGCAAATTATTATCCGACGGCAGATGATCTAAGTAAACGAAAACCGATGACACCAAACATTGAAATTAATGAAGAGAGTATGACTGAAGAAGCACAACCTACAATAGATCCCGAAGTACCCATCGACTTCCCACAAGGAAACATAATTACATCGGGAGTTTTATATTTCATTTCTGCTGGTGAAAAAATTGATCTTCCAGACGTTAAAAGTATGGAGACCAAAGATGCAACTGTTATGAAATTGGCGTGGTGGTTCTCAAAAATTGACCCTGAAAATGCTGCGGGAGTGGACATCAGTGATTCAGAATGTGATGATACGAGTGATGAAAAGGGTGCTGGTAATCGTAATTTCTTAAGTAAGTTAGACTTCACAGAATCAGATGATGATGAGCTTTTCCCTTATGATTCGACGGATCCTCGACGTAAGCCGTACATGGGACTGGTAGGCGAATTGTGTGTAAGTGGTACAGATTTCGTTTGTCGTTATTAAGAAACCTCAAATAATATGACAATATGGAATGAGCTTCTTGGTAAAAATTATTCGTGACTGCAAAATGATCCCTTGTTGATGTTTAATAATAAACACTTAACGATATTTGCAATGTATATAACAATTTTGAGCGAGTATTGCAGGGTTTTAAATTTAACGTTTGATTTTAGGGAAGATCGTTGTTGGTAGCAAAGTATCGATCTGGACCAGGTGATAAATTTGAAAACATATTTGATTTACGGAGCGGTGCTTCATACGAGAAAGAAAAGTTTCAGGTATATAATAATATCGTCTATTTGCAGTGCTATTTTGGAACTTACGACCATGATTTGTTGCAAAACTTGAAAGTGTTCGATTCGATATATTGATTTGATTCGTTTCAAATCATACCTATCGTTGAATTGTTTTAGGCTAGATGCACTGTGTGTGACACATTAGTCGTTGGGAAATTCCAGTTAGCGGACCACGTTAGTAGTGACGATCATAAATTAAAAATGTCGAAAGCAGGTATGTAATAATTAATCTTATGAAATGTTTTGAAACTCCTATGCTATAAATGAACCTAACGTAGGTAATTAATTATCAATCTGTGATACTAACCGTCTACCTCCCTGTCGTGAGACAGTAGTTAAAGTTTAGGTTTTCATAAACCAAAATAAAAAAATACATTTATTTTATTTTAATATTCAAAGGGTTGGGGGATGTAGATGATGATAACGAAAAAGTCTCTTCGGACAACAAAAACAACAAGAATGGGAAAGAGAAAGTGAAAAGTGATAAAATATCGGAATCAGAAGATAAGAAATCCGTAAATTCTAAGCAAAGGGAAATAGTAAAAATAAGCCGGTCCAGGACTACCGATGAAAGTAGGGACAAAAAGAAGGATGAAGGAGAAAAGAAAAAAGAAGACAAAAGTGATAAACATGATTCATCTGAGAAACGAAAACGGTCAAAAGATGATGCATCCAATGATGGAAGTCGTAAAAGCAAAGATGATGCCGATAAGTCAGGTAGTTTGTTCTTTTCTTATCCGCGATTTATTAATATTAATTTCTCATGTAGTAATATACATTCACACTTTAGAATGTCCCTCTGTAACGATTGTATCTAATTTCGGTAGGTGCCAAAAAAGACCGAAGACACTCTCGTTCAAGGGGAAATAGATCTCGCTCCAGGTCCCCACGTCACAAGAGAACTCGAAGTCGTTCTCCTCGCCGGAGAACAAGGTCTCCTCATGGTCATCGAAGACGGTCTCGCTCCATCCAAAAGGTTGAACGAATTCCTCGATCACCTTCAAAACTCAGAGAAGAAAATGAAAAACGTAGATCAACCTCCGCTGAACGAGTGCAAAAGTTTTTAGCAAAAACAAATCAAGCTCCACGAAGGCGGTCAAGATCACCTTCTGCTAAAGGCTACAACAGCCGGAAGCGTCACAGGCGGAGTCGCAGCAAATCTCCAATCAGCGTGCATCCACAACCCAAAGCCGAAAACCGTGAATTTCTTGAAAAACTGGCGTTACAATCTCTTGGAAAATGGACGGCTGTGCATGAGCAACAATGGAAATTAATGGACGCAGAACTGGCAATGTGGGATAATTTGTTTTTGTTTCTGAACCAAGATAGACAGTTTCAATAATTCGATATACTTTACAATATCTATGTTTTTACCCTTTATTTCGTTTAGATTCAAGGAACAGTACGGAGAAAGGAAGCAGACGCTAAATGATTCCCCGGAAAGGCATCCAATTTACGGAGATGAGTGGACTGCCTTTTGGGAAAAACGCTACAGCGAGGTTCAGAAAGAGGGCTTGGATGCGGATGAATATGATTATATTCCAGAATGGAAGGAATACTGGACAAAACGGCTAAGAGATCTCCTAGATATAGAATATGAAACGACAGTGTAAGTGTTCTCTTATGTTGGGATTGTTGGGAATGTTTAGATTTAGCTAGCAAACAACACCACGTTATACTACGTTCTTCTTGTTTTCAGTAAAGATATCAAGGAGAAATTTGGCATGGATTTGGACTCATTGAAAAAAATTCGCTTGACAATTGAGACACCCAATATTATTTCACTAAAATTTGAAGAGATGGAACCTCCACAAACATCTGCGATGTCAACGCCTCAAGATCTAGCAACCCCATCGACTCCTTCATCAATAGCTCCAGCTCCTTCAGTGCACCTTTCTGTTCCGCAATTAAATGCTACAAAGAGTATATGCTCTAATACTTCGGCTAATGGAGAAGATTACACTACTCGATCCATGTCCATTTCTGACGGTGGCGACGGAGACAATCGCTCAGGTGAGTAAATATAAAACGTTTATTGATATCATCATTGTATTTTAACCCACACCCATGCATTGAGTATAATGTATACATATTGTACTTGCTGCGGTTACAGATCGAGTTGTAGCGTCTACGAAAGGAGTGACACCTAGCACCCCGGCTCCAACTGCCGTGGACATCATGTCTCACTGGGAAAAATTAAGATCGGGTGAGCTTGTACAACAGCGGAAGCCTTCGACTAGTTCCACTTCGCGACCCAAGAATGCAGATAATTTGTCTAACGCGGACTCTGGCAGCATTGCTAGTTTGGACCTTGACGGATTTACCTTGACACAAGTCCTCCGTATCATGTCAAATTTAGAAGATCAGCTCAGTTTTATGGCTGAAAAGGTCAAAGAATATTTTAAGAAGGTAACGGACTACTGGGAAAAGATACTTTAACTTCTAATTGATTTGTCGGTTCATCTAATACATGTTTGCATAGATTTAACAATTTGTTATTCTTAATAATTGAATACAGGCTGAAGAGTTGGATTTAAAAAAGAAAAACAAATCATATGAATTATTGGAGGATGAAGATTTTGTGGTTATGCTTTTTAACGTACGCGATCGCTTTACGGCCCTGGTTAGTAGAATCGTTTTCGTTTTATATTAATTTCAATGCATTGGATGGAGTAATTCATTCGTTGGTTATTTATACGCGTGGTTTTCATTGTTTGTAGATTCGGTCTTCAGTGCTTAACAAGGAAGTCTTGAAGACTTTAAATTATACCGTCTTCGCTTTGAACTCTATTCTTGAAGCGCCCCAGTGTCAGAAACATCAAGCAAAAATTGCAAATGTAGCTGTTGCGTTTGAAAAAGAAAAAAATGAGTCAGAGTTGCCCAAGATTGTCAATACTAAGCCAACTGAAAAATCTTCCTCGCATTCAGTCAGGAGAACAAACCCTCTATCGAATATCCCATCATTCGCAAAAGGGAAAATCGCCGTGTTGGTGGCAGAGTTTCTGCAAAACATGGGTAGGGAAGATTTGAGTGATGCAGAATTATTTGAGTTGTTAAAAAAGTTGTTGCCTTCAACTCCCAAAGATGAAAACGAAGCAATTGCTACTGATGGTGATGAATCAAACAGTCAACATGGCAGCAAACCGCCTCAAAGGAATGCAGAAAGGTCTAGTATATCTCATGGGAACGACTCTTGGCGTCCCAATGAGGTGAGCAATATGACCAAAACATGCTCTGTTGTCACTACCAGAGCGGTAGGGAGTGCAGCTCCACTGCCCACTCTCCCTGACGTGATAGTACCTATGCCACCGTATGCCTTTTCTAATTCTAAATAATATAATTTTTGATTACGGAAAAAGTTGATTTTTATACATTTCTAATTTCGGTTTACCAATCACAGTCCGGTGCATGATAGGGGACCGTTGGGATGCAGAGAAGACGTTTGGGATAATACTATAACTCGAGGACACGATGACAACCTCAGTAGTTCAGACTCGGAGCTACGCTCGCGATCACCTTTTAGCCGTCGTGATTTCAGGGGAAATCCCACAGCTAACACTTTCCGTGACAAGGTCTAGTGAATTCTATTGTGGAGGGTTTATTATTATTAATTTAACGATTTCAAATAAGTTCAAGATTATAAGAACTTCTTCGAAAATATTTTGCGCAGTGCGCACTCTCCAGTTATATATCGTTGTGTATTTTATAGTATCTCGTAAATAGTTCCACTACTAATATCTTGCTCTTAGCTCAATACTTCTTATCAGTAAATTAAATCGTAGGTAAAAATATGATTGCAATAATTGTATGAGATCAAAAAGAACTGATTATTTTATAGATAACTGTTTCTATAATCTATTGTGAAAACTATGCATTTTATAAAAACTCGAATAAACAAAAGCTATAAGTACTCCTTTAAAACTAAACAGAACTGTGGCATTTGGCATTTATTTTCCCATTTATAATTATAAACTACATTATTATTTTTTTATTTTCTTGGAAATTCTAGGGCACGTTGAATGCTCACAGCTTAGCTGAAACTGAACTTGACAATCACTATCGAATAAGCGCGATTGACGACGCGCTGCCTGACAGACATTCCCATGGAATAGGGCTACAACGGCGACAAATAGAACCAGAAATCATGTTGGGCCAAGTCACAAAGCCGAGTAGGAATTCTGTTAAATCATCTGCAGAAGGATCACCATATCCAGCCAACAACATTAGATTAGTTTCGGGAATCCATAATATCATTATGAAAGAGAAAAGTTCAAAAAATCAAGTACAAAAGAATGTCTCTTGTCCGTCGAGTGGTGACGATGAAAAGTATTCTAGACGCGAGCGACCGCGATATAAGAAGAAACGGAAGAGGAAACAGAAACGCGAACGAAGGCATAGGTCCAGCAGTAGCAACTCTTCGTACTCATCTACATCTGAAAGGGAACGCAGGCCTAAGCGGAAGAAGTACAGGCGACGCAAGGACGAAAATAGTGTACGGAGAAAGATTCCACCACCACCACCTGAAGTGTCTATTATATCTACCGATTCTAGCATTAAGAGCGTACATAGTTATCATCGAGGAGACTTCAAGACTGGTGACAGGTAAAGAATATCAATATTAATCAATTTTTTTTCGTCCAGGGTGGTATTGCGATAATTATGTGTATCGAATTTAATTTACAGCGCATCACTCAGAGAAAGCAACCGTAGGACTAGAAGAACGAGTGGCCAGCACTTGAACGAAGCCTTCCCAGCAGCTTCCTTCAGCAGCCTTAGCAGCAGTAGCCTTCGAACCGAACCATATCAACCAAAACAGCGGCACAGTGTTAGGATTCATATCCCGACCACATTTAAGTCGGCAAACTGGTAAACCATGGACAAACTTCCCATATACTAATTTACAGTTTATTACGTAGCTGAAAGCTAGTATAGCGATTAGTTTAGTTGTCATGTCCGTCCGTCCGTCTGTCTGTCTGTCTGGAAACACTATAACTTTCGAACGCGTGGACCAATTTCGTTCAAATTTTTTATGTAGCTATATATTGTTATTAGTACAAACGGTATTGCATTTGGGGGTAATCCGATCACTGGAAGGGGGTCAAAGGTCAAGGTCATTAATTTTTTTAAACGACA
>JAQGAG010000890.1:0-12239 GCA_034696835.1 Lepidocyrtus lignorum
GTTCCACGTCCAGTAGTTGCAGAGACTTCATTTGGGAACTCTCCACGCACCTCGACTCCTTCCAATGTTGACATTGGCTCCGCTCCTGGACCACGCCGAAGCAAGCGTCTTCAGGAAAAGTGTAGCCACGACAAGGCCACACACGAGTGCAAGTTTTGCAAATAGTTATTATCGTAAGACTGTAGCCTGAATTAAATTTATTATGTTACTTTTTCTATACGAGCTTTATAACGAATTAATTATGGTGGTAATATGTTCCTGATACGCTTATATGATACAATTGAATGATATATTTTGATGCAAATTTGTGGTAGAATAATTTAAGACTACGCATAATTATAAGACTAAAGTATCGACAACGAATCAATTTTTGTAGTATGCTTTACCAAATACGCTTTTAAAGTACAATCAAATGATATATTTTATGTAGGTATGTGATAATGCCACTCTATATGTAAACGTATTTAATTAAATGTTACCCGTCATGTAAACTTGTTCTAATCAACTGTAGTCGTATCGCATTAGTCATCAATAAATTATAAACAATTTTATGCAACGTAAAAGACTGTGTTTATTCTATAATTTACCATGATCGAATGATTAATTTTGTTTCCATACGGTGCAACATTAAGAATTTATTATATCAGAGCATATTCCTCATCGTCACATCATGAAACCAAACCCATATCATATAACATGCATTACTGCCAGTGAACCGCCACGCCATACTTCCAACGCTTTGCGGTCTAACCGTCACTTCCTAACCAAACGGCTTCAACTCATATAGTAGGGCCTACACATGCACTCTATGCGCTCCAAGAGCTTCAACGGCAGCGCGTTTGAATTGCGCGGCGGTGGCCGTTGTAATGGTGGGATTGGGCGTTGGGAACGCCTACTGTGACCGTTAACGAATAGAAACTCGCGCAGTTTGAGTCAGTCATACTTTAGTATAACTACTTGCACCTTTCAGGAAGTCATCATTATCATTACCCCACAAATAATTTCTTCGGTTTAAATATGCTCTCCTGTCAGACGTCAGACACGGATCTGGGGTAAACGAAACGGTGGAATAAATATAATTTGCCGCATACTCGTCCTGTTCTAACCATCGCGGTTGCACATGCTTATAGCGTGCTTTGACTTTGTGGCTTAAGATAGGCATAAAGACTCTCCACATATTCATAAAGCAGGAGCTTTTCTTCATTACAATGGTCGGATTATGGATTACGAAGGAGGGGAATGGGAATGCCGACGCACAAATTCCTGGTCTGTGAAAGGTTAAGGTAGCATTAATTAATTAGTACTGGCACAAAATGACGGCAAAGTAAATAAAAGTAAATAAGGTGAGTAGAGATTTGTTTCCTATATTAAATTTTCATGACTGGAATTGAGGCTTGTCCGAAATGAAATGAAGACGTTCGAGTTAGCCCATGTGAGTGAGTGAAGCTTTCATGCCAGCGCAGCATCCTCATGCTGGATATTCCTGAAATTCTGCTCGATAGTCTATACGTACCCATGAACGCTTATACTACGAATCCCTCCACTCCGGAGTCCGGGACACAAACGTGAAACATTTTCACTAATTTGTGATTATAACATGAGTCTACACAATAAATAATCAAAAACGAAAATGAACAATTTAAAAACTTGAGCAAGTCAAGTAACACCCCCATATCTACGTCTACACTGTCTGTATTTGTCGTTGGAAAGTTCTTCCTGTCCAGTGGGACTGGGGGTCAGCGCATAGGTGGGCTATGTTTGGACTGCATGGGTTGTGTTGTTATTTTTGTCGCATCAGGAAGGGCCGTTTTCACGCCTGGTGCAAAGGCAGGAACACAAGATGGACGGGCCCATGATTTAATTCCTTTATGATGCAGATACGTCTTATTTGAAAGTTATAGTTAAGTTATGAAAAATTATAAAAGTCGGAGACAAATAAAAATGCTTTTCTTCATTACATTGGATTACGGATAACACAGTGGGAGAGATGAAAAGCTGACGCACGAATTCAATAATGGAAACGACAGGGAACCCGATTTGACACTTCTGAATCCAACCCACGGCTTATTGTACCTTGAGATGTGGGGGATTCCAAAGCTCAGCATTTCCGGAGAACCAGGCTGGTCCAGCTCTGCTCCTGAAATACAGTGGAACTTCCGATTAGTCATACCCCAGGGGAAATTTTTTTCCTATGGTTAATAAGAGGTATTCCTAATGGGAACTCCTCCAAATAAAAACATTATTGACTAATTAGTGATTAATTTCACAAAAAGCAGAGACACGTACTTAAAATCCCCCGTATTATGTACGTGAGAAGAGTGAAGTCAATAACGTCAATAACGTTGTTTGAAAGTACCCAAAGTAATAAGATTTAACTCAAAATGGAAAATTTATCCCACTCGTAGCAAAAGTAGGGCAAAATATTGTTCGATAAGTATTGGCAAAGGTTCATTTTGACTATTCTGAGGGTAAAATATAGTCACGAGAAGAAAAATTTGTTAGACAATTGGGAGTTTTTGACTAATGAGGTACCACAATGTCAAGCAAGTCATTGTAAAAGTTGGAGTCACGCGGAACAAACTAAATGGTTTCTTCTGATTTAAAATATTTGTTGAATCATTTATTTAATTTACATATATTTACCTACATCAATTGCAACAAACCAAAGGTTGAGATTTTAAGCTTAACAGGAAAGTACGTAGCCAAACTCAACCAGTTCTTTTTAACTCTTTGCCCTAGTCTTTGAATTAAAATTTACATTTCTAGACAGCCGAATGAAAGAACAGTGACGAATAAACAGGTGTTGGCGGAGTAGAAGAAACCAAATTAAAATAGTTGCATTATTGATTATACCCACAAATTCACCCAAATCTTCCAAGCTTGCTCTCTCAATCTCTCTTGACCCTAATGGATTGATATTTCTCAAACCCTTCTCTTTCCCCCCAAACACTACCCTCATGATAACTAATGTAAACGGTTTTCAAAGACGGGATGAGGTTCCAAATGTTAGATTCGTAGAGTTGGTCAGTCTTGAGCATTTTGTAAAACTGGAGCTCCCCCTCCCCCTCATTCATTCTAAAGTATGCATGCTTACGATGCTCTAGCACCACACTTAGTTCTTCGAGGGCCTCGAATACTTGCAAAAAGTTGAAGGATGTTGGAGATCCGATATTGTCACCGATATTTTCGAGAGTAAGTTTTCGCACTGATGAATTAATTCGATGACTGACGTCCACTTGGGTTTCGACAAAATAATTTCGAATTCGAACGTTTTCAAGCAACTGGAAGCTGTGAAGGACATCGAGAAGTGTGGAAAGGTTGATGAATAAGGGTGAAGAAGCTTCCGTGCATGAATAAAAGCCAACAATCTCCAACGTTTTGAGAGGGGCAGTTAACAGGCGCAGTTTCACTAAATCTTTATCACTTAATGCTCCAACTACTTCGAAACTGGTTAGCTTGGGAAGTTGCAGCTGCTGTGGCAGCATTTCACCAACGGGTTTACTGTCTATTGTTAACTCTTTTAAGTTGGGGCCATACGCTAAAATTAGCATTTTAGTGAATGAGTCGGGGAAAAAAATCATACTATCGAAGTTGCGGATTACCAAAGTGTCCAATGTAGGGATAAATGGAATCGGAGTTTCCATCAAAGCCCGGCAAAAATTGTACTCATCACTTGTACCGTCAAAATCAAAGCTTCTTGTATCTGATTTCCCCCACATGTTAAGAGTCCTTAAATTTGGAGTGCTCGTAAGGACCTGCTTAAGAAAGTCGTATGACTGCAACCGATCAAACCGCTGGTGTAATCCCTGGAAATCACCCTCGACACGATCATCCGAGTAAAAATCCAGTGTCCAAACGTGCTCTCCATAGTTAGACAAAAACTCCAAAAACTTAGGAGGAGTTTCAAAAGCTGCTAAACCATCACAGTGAAGATAGTTTTTTATCCCGACGCGTCTGGTGATGAATGGATTGAATGAATGTCCACCGAAGGTCTTGGTGAAACTGTCGATTTTTTTCTCGCAATCAAACAAATACCAGTCGTACATATCCGGTTCCTCAACCCCCCCAAATAAGTTACAAGTTTGACCCCAGAAAAGAGGATTGGTGATGATGCCATGATCTATGTTTTCCCGCCATTGCTTGCATACGCGACGACAATTCCATATACTTTCCTGGTCAGCCCAACCCCAAGGCAGCAGGGGAAAAATCTACAAAGGGGGAATGGAAAAATAATTACACCTAGCAACATCCGGTTGAAATGCCTTTCCAGTGAGCATTCTTCGGTAACATCGTGTTGTGATTGACTAAAAGAACTGTTTATCATCTTCTGAAACTCACCTGTTTAAACATCCAAACAGGTTTCCTCTTCGTCAGTAACCGATCAAATAATGGAAAAGCTCTACAACAATTAGTCAGGTCATCATCCTCAGTAAGATTGTCAAGTATTACCTCCCAAACCTGCAGCAACAATTATGAATTTAATGTGAATTGCATTTTTAGAGGAAAACCTATCTACATTTTCCATTTACAAATTATACATAAATATTGGTAATGTTGAGTAAAATGTTTTTTTGAAAGTTTGTAGATGTATGAACAAACCTCTTTTGGAAAATGAAAATCAACTTCAATTTGCTCCTTCTCAATAGGACTATATGCCTGGAGCCAACTGGCTTGATACTCCTCAAATGCATCTCTATTCCCATAAACTGAAGTCCATAAACTGTCATCATTAAAAATAAAAACTTCTTCCAACGACGGAATGAGGCTCCAAATGTTAGATTCGTATAGTTGATCAGTCTCGAGCATCTTGTATAACTGGAGCTCCCCTTCACCCTCATTCCTTCCCAAGTAAATTTCCTTAGATGACTTAAGGCATACAAAAAGGTTTTCGAGGGTGTCGAATACCTGTAAAAAGTTGAAGGAAGCGGGAACTCCGTTGCCACCGATATTATTGAGAGTAAGTTTTTTCACCGTTAAATTATTTAGATAACTAAGGTCTTGTGTTTCGACAGAACAACCATAAATTCCAACTTCCGCAAGTAACTGGAAATTGTGAAAGACATCCAAAGATGTGGAAAGGTTGATGGTTGAAGAAGCACTGCCCAAATACCATTGAGGGCTATAAATCTGCAACTTTTTCAGAGGGGCAGTCAACAGACACAGTTTTTTTAAATCTTCATCACTGGATACTTCTCTCACTTTGAGGCTCGCGAGCTTGGGAAGTTGCATTTGGCGTGGCAGGATTTGACCAAGGATACCTTCGTCCACACTGATATCTTTTAAGTTGGCGCCATATGTCAAAATCAGCATTTTAATGAATGAGTCAGGGAAAAACTCAGAACCAATGAAGTTCTCGATGTCCAAAGTCTCCAATGTGGGGATCGACGGTAGTGGAGTTGTGGGAGTAAGAGGTAGGGGTAGTTCCCGCTGGGTCAGGAGGAAACTGTTCTCATTCATTGCACCGTCCAAGTCAAATTCTATCACGTCTGCTCTCCCCCAAATATTCAGCTTCTTCAAGTTTGGAGTCTTCTTAAGGGCCTGCTGAAGAAACTCGTATGAATCCGCCCAATCAAAACGCTGGTAAAATCCTTCAAAGGCCTCCACGACGGGATCCTCCCAGTGGAAATTGAGTGTCCAAACGTGCTCTCCATAGCTAAACAACAGCTCCAAAAACTTATCCGGAGATCCATAAGCCATAACATCATCCCGCAGATAGTTTTCTATCCCGACGCTCCTGCTGATGAATGGATTGCCAGAATGACCTTCAAAGATATGAGCGAAACTGTCGAGTTTTTCCTCAGAATCAAACAAATACCAGTCATCCATATCCACACCACAAGTTTTATACCAACCATTGGCATCGGCGAGGATGTCATGGTCTATGTCTTCGCACCATTGTTTGCAGACGCGACGACAAGTTAGCCCAGTTTCCATGTCAGCCCAACCCCCAGGCATGAGGGGAAGAATCTACAAATAGTAAATGGAAAAAGAATTACAAGCAGCAGCATCCGGTTGTCGCTGCATTTGGTATCCTTCGTCATGAAGTGCAATATTATGTTCTGATATGTACCTGCTTAAACATCCAGATCGGCTTGCTCTTTGTCAGGATCCGATCAAACAATTGGATGGCTCTGCAGCAATTAGTCCGGTCATCATCCTCAGTTAGATTGTCGAGGATGATCTCCCAAACCTGCAAATATATTCCAAAAATTGTCATTGGTAAACAGAGAGGCAGAATAGTCCAAATACTTCCATTCACAAAATCGCAAAAAATATGCTGTCACAAATGAATGTTTAAATGGTTTTTAGATGAAGGACCAAACCTCTTCCGGAAAATGGAAATCAAAATCAATTGGGTTCTTCTCAGTGGCCTTGAATGCCTCTTCAACGGGGTTGTCGTCATTTTCTATAGCGCTGATAGGAAGAGCACCTTCTGCTGACTTCAAGCTCATGTCTGACTGCTGCAGGTCCAGCTCACCTATTTGGGAGAGAAATTCAGTTTCAAATAATATTTAGTGGAGTAGAAAATAGTAAAGTCACATGTCCAAATCTACTAGTACATAGCTATGTATTACTATTTTTGTCACATTCTCCACATTATATTACGTACGTGCTGAAGCGAGGTCTCCAAGGGTGCCCATAATTCTCCTTTAAAGCAAATAATCACGGGCGTGCAGCCCGTGAAAGCACGCACCGCACAGCAACCTTGGATCATAAAAGTATACTACTTTTTAAAGTATAACACCCTACCTACTCAAAACTTTCATTGATTCATTAGCAATTTCCGAACGGATATATTGTAATAAGTTTCTTGAATTTTATAAAATTCTAGTCTTAAATCATACAGAATAAAAACATGGTCAATTAAATTCACAAAATTTGGAATGAATAAATGGTATGTGATTTCCATTTAATTTCAACGACATTCCCCCTCACTGTCGTCCACTCTTTCACAGAGCCTAATCAACAATGATACCTAAGGAAGGATGATTTAACAATACTTCATCAAAACGTATTTGGCATCTTTCCTGTAAAAGTGAACTAGCTACTACTGTAGTCAATAGAAAGTCTAGTCTAAAACAGCGAAACAGCATGTAAAACACAAACTCAGATTTCCATGTCATTTTCATATCTACAGCATTTCGTTTCAGCATTGCATTGTTACCATCTGCTATTTATAACAATGCTTTGAGTTGTATTAGAAGGGAGAACATGCATAGACGAAGGTTCTTTCTTCAAAAGACGTTCCTGGAATTTTACAGAAATTTATCCCATTTGGCTGACTATACGGATTATTCAGAACAATGGCACCCTAAAAAATACTGGGAAGAGGACAAATGCACGTAGAGCAAAATATATTTGAATGGACATTTAGACACGGGACTACGGGAGTTTTCCTGTTCTATGAAAAAATGTTCAAAATTTAGCCAACTGCAGCAGTGACAGTTCAAAGAAGAATCCAAGTAACCCAACTCAAGCCAACTTCAAAACGTGTTTTATTTAGTTCGTATAAAGCCGAACCTCATTGTCAGTCTCAAGGTAACTTTAACCAAAGTAAAACCAAACAACTGAATTACAACGGATCATCTAGACCAAAAGCTTGTTTTGTCACAATACGACTTGGTGGAATTTTCCAAAAAAAAAATCTTACTTTTCTGGATTAATTTAAGGATTATTCAGTGTACTAAAAGCATTTAAATTTACTGGTAAACGGATGCATGCACTAGCTACAGCTTCATTTTATTTCAAGATGCATGGAAAATCCTAGAAAAAACTTTTTTAGCGGCTTTCTTTTAATCTCCCTCATTCCTAAATCGTAAAAAGCATCCACTTATAAAATAATATCCGTCTCTTGCATACTTGTAGATTAGTAGATTTTTACTAACAATGGTAGCAACTTCAGCAAACACCGAGGACCATTGACATTGGAACACAAAAAGCAAATGAATGCTACAGAGACATAATAAAAGAGGGGGCTTTCTACTCACGTACTAATATTTCGTGGAATATATTATGGAATGAAGGAACAACATTTTACCTTGGCCGTTGCCGTTACCATTACCAAATATTACCAATTATCAAAGCACCATAATATGTACATATATCGCATGCATACCACAGCAGATCTGGGCAAAACAACCAAAACCCCAGATTACTGTGTGTTGCTTGTTCACATCCCATATTTCACGCTGGGAATAATATCAGCGTGGATTTTTAGAAACGGAATGAAGATCAGATAAACCAAAACAACTTGTTATGCAAAGATTGACATTTAAAAAGTCAAAGTTTTGAGAAGCCAAATAAGTGTTTTATTGCAAATTGAATAGTGTTGGAATTTCTTTAATTTATTTACATTACTTTTATCGTTTGGAAAATCATAGTTTAGAAAATTTTAGCTTAACAGTAAAGTAGTTCAACTCAAACTTACGTTTAAAAAAATTTCCACGAGTCTTCTTATTAAAATTTACATTCCTGAACAGCCGAATTAATGAATAGTGATGTAAAATGTACAGGTATTGATGGAGTGGAAAAAACTAAAATGAATGCATAATTGAAGCAACAACTTTGCCCATATCTCCAAGGATTAATTCTGGAGCTTATTGGCTTGATATTTCCCAAATTCTTTTCTATTCCCACGAACACATATCTCGTCATAGTCGTCATCGTAAGTGAAAATATCCACCTTTTGCAATGACGGGATGAGGCTCCAAATGTTGGATTCGTAGAGCTGCCCGTTCTCCAGCATCCTATAAAACTGGAGCTCCCCCTCCCCTTCATTCCTTCCGACGTAAGTCTTCTTGGGTGACTCTAGGTTCACATCTAGTTCTTCCAGGGCCTTAAATACTTGCAAAAAGTTGAAGAATGTCGGAACTCCACTGCCACCGATTTTATCGAGGGAAAGTTTTCGCACTGATGAATTAACTCGATGACTAACGTCCCCTTCTGCTGCGAAAAAACAACGTCGAATTCGAACTTGATCAAGTAGCTGGAAGTTGTGAACGACATCGAGAAGTGTTGAAAGGTTGATGGAGTTGGAAGAAGAACCTGCACTACACAAAAAATAGCCACGAATCTCCAACAATTTGAGAGGGGCAGTTAGCAGAAGCAGTCTCTCCAAATCTTCATCATGAACTACTTGTTCTACTTGGAGACGCGTTAGCTTGGGAAGTGCGGAAGCTAGCTGTGGCAGCATGTGACCAAAGATTCGAACGTCCATTCCTAACTCTTGTAAGTTGGTGGCATACGACAAAATTAGAGTTCTGGTGAATGAGTTGGGGAAGAAGTTCACATTAAATAAGGTGTCGATTTCCAAAGTGTCCAATGGGCCAATATGTGGTAGCGGGTGTTGTGCCAAGGTCCTGCAAAAATTGTACTCATTCCGTGGACCGTCCAAATCCAATCTTTTTGTGTCTCCATTCGCCCGAATAATAAGCTTTCTCAAGTGTGGAGTGCTCGTAAGGGCATGCTGAAAAAACTCGTATGAATCAAACCAATCCAAACGATGGATTGGATCCTGGACATCATACCCGACAGGATTCCCAAAGTTAAACTCCAGCGTCCAAATGTGTTCTCCATAGTTGGACAATAACTCCAAAAACATCGGCAGAGACACATAGTTCTTTTCACGATCATCTAGATAGTTTTGTATCCCGACGCTCCGGGTGATGAATGGATTGCCTGAATGACCGTCGAAGTTCTCCGCGAAACTTTCGAGTTTTTCCTTAGAATCAAACAAATACCATTCGTCTGTCTTCACTTCAGTATCACAACCACAAGTTTCATACCAGAAATTGGGATTGGTGAGGATGGCATGGTCGATGTCCGCACGCCAATTTTCGCACACGCGACGGCAAGTGAGTACAGTTCTTAGGTCAGCCCATGCAGCACACAGGAGGGGAAGAATCTACAAATGGGGAATGGAAAAATAATTAAAACTAAAAAAATCCGTTGGTCGTTCCAGTTGCCGTTCTTGGGTATGTACCTATGCACTACCATGCTCTGATTCAACAAAATACTGATCATCGGCTCCAACTCACCTGCCTAAACATCCAAACTGGTTTCCTCCTCGTCAGTATCCGATCGAATAAGGGGAAAGCTTTGCAACAGTTGGTCAGGTCACCACCCTCAGTTACATTGTCCAGGATTATCTCCCAAACCTGAAAATATAGTTCCAACGATGTCATTTTTAAACTGATAATATGCGGAGTTAGTCTATTTAATAGTTTCCATTCACAATATCCCCATGATATTTGTTGACGTAAAGGAAGGTCACATCTAGAAGTTAGGGAAATGAGTAGTTACCTCTTCCGGGAAGTGAAAATCAAATTCAATTGGCTTCTTATTGGGCTTCGATGCCTTTTCAATGGGAGTGAGATCATTTTCTGTTTCGCAGATGGGAATAGCACTGTCTGGCTGCTGCACATCTGGGTCAACTTTTGGAACAAAAATTAGTTATTTTTTTACTAGGATGCAAAATATACGTGACCAAATCTTCATATAAAATTTTGTGTCGCAATTTGAGGTTTACTTACGGGCTGAAGCGAGGTCTCCAACGCTGTCCATATTTTTTCTTTTTTGAACCGAACTACGCTTGGCTTGGGTCACAATAAAAAATTACTTTTTTATTTGAAAAGAAGTCGCTATCTAATCAAGACGAAAATCAAATGAACAGCTTCTGACTGAGTTTATTTGAATAGTTGAATTGAATTTGATAGGGGTCCCTTGTATAATACGTAAGATTCCTGTACCAGGTCATACAGAATAAAATAACCTTCAATTTAATTTGCGGAACTCTAAACTAAAGTCTGCGGTAAATGATTTCTATTTAATTTCAAAAGCTTCTTCCTCTTCCTGTCTACTCGTTCAAAGTTTAGCTGACATTGACAGCTGAAGAGGAGAATGCAAGCAACCCAACTCTAGCCAACTTTGAAACGTTTTTTGTTTTCTTCACATAAATCAGAATGTCCGCTTCATCATACCTTTATAACCCAAACCCCAGTAAAAACTAACGAAGATGTGGATACATACTTGCATTTACATTGCTGCTATTTTCTATGTATAGAGCTCCATTGACTATGAGTTGAAACACAACGGATCACATGTAGACCAAAAAAGGCTTTTATCCCAAGATGATTCCGCAGAATTTTCCAAAAAAATGTCCCTTTTTTGGATTGGCTTATCGTTAGTTAGGGGATATTCAGTACGCTGCAGAGATGTGCAATGAGTCTGGCCGCACTCCACTCCGCTTTGAATTTCCGCTCAGCCCCCAGACCGCTTTCCGCTCCGCTTTCAAATTCCGCTCAAATTTCAAATGGTTCGGAAAACGCCGTTAAAATCTTCAAATTGTTTGAAAAAAGCCGTTAAAAGTTTCAAATTGTTTGAAAAAAGCCGTTAAAAGTTTCAAATTGTTTGAAAAAAGCCGTTAAAAATTTCAAATTGTTTTAAAAAAGCCGTTAAAAGCATAGATTTACTTTTGATTTCCATTAAAGGATAATCAGATTTTATTATTTGGGGCAAGTCGACAGTAATAGTTATGAAAATGAGAGAGGAATTTGGTTTGGTTGTTGGTTATTGCTCTGCCAAATCGACTCTGGTAATTTATTCAATTGACTTGATTGATTGAAAGATTTACAAAAATGCTGACACGACAAACACGTGTGCGCGTGCAAATATGCCAGGGATGTTGTGGCTATCCCTGACTCTCCCGGATACAAAGAGAGAACCGCCCCGGTTCGATTATACTTAAAAAAACACTTTGAAATAGAATGATATTAATGTGGAAAATACATAAACTTGTGGTTGGCTGAAGGCCTGTAATTTTAAATTGAACATGGAGTGTAACAAAGTGAAAAATTTTGAAATTGTAATTTTAACATCGAAATTGATTTGAAATTTTGTTTTCTAATTATGTTGACTTGATCATATTTTAAGATTTGGCAGTAACATTTTGTGCGCAACAGAAAAGTAATAAGTAAAAGAATAACATATGTTTGCATAAAAGGAAGTAGATAAATTGTTGTTCTTAAGTATTAACAAAAATTGATAGACAGGAATTAAAAAATGATACACCTGAACGAACCCTATAACTAATTGCTAAATATGCGGAAAAGTTGATTAATAATATTAATTGGAATTTTTTCATTAACATACACAATATTCCTATAATATAAAAAGAATATGTAATATGGCTATGTTACAGAAAATTTTCGTAAATAGAAAGATAAATTTAACAGAGACAT
>JAQGAG010000891.1:0-12238 GCA_034696835.1 Lepidocyrtus lignorum
ATGGTGAGGAGAGTAAGTATTTAACACACTCCCACCAAACTACCCGCGAACCTTAAGGGCCGGGTAGTTTTCAACAACAAAACAAAGTTGGAAAAGAAAATGGATCTTTAACCCTACCCACTTATCTACATACTTAACTACTACTACTAAACTATACTGGAGAAGGATGGATGTCGATGGGTTGATGATGCCCCAAAAACGAAACTACTGCGATTCCAGGTGTCTTGTGTTGCTGGTGGTTGAATCCCTCTATACGGGCTCCACTGACTCCAGCTATGCAGACTCCTGGAATCCTTCGATGTCCATAATGGACCAGAAAAGAAACCGCCATCCATCCCCTCGGGGTCTCTAAAATGAACACCAAAAAAGGAAATTGTGATTAATCATCATATAAAAATATCCCTCCCTACCTACCAAATGAATTGCTAAATAAAACTAAATAATTATTTATTTAGCCACTTATCTCATTGTTAAACCTTAAAGGGCTACTCATCAGTCCGATGAGTCTCTCCCACCGTCTCCTCCGCCAAATGTTGCTTTTGCTACAGCTCCTCCAATCCTTGTTGGTGTTACTGAACCACCAGACCGTGTTGGTGTTGTTACTGGACCACCACGGCTCCTCTCGACAGAACATTCCAAGTTCTTCATCCTGTCCTCCCACCATGAGATTGTTGGTAAGGAGGGGCTCCCCCACTGCTACCAAAGTTGGCTGGGGTCCAAAATCTCCAAAAATGTTGTTGTGGTATCCCAGACTATCTGCAGGACCACCACTCCCATCTGCTAGGCTGCTATGTTGTTGGTGGTGTTCGGCATTACCACCACCTCCACGATCGTTGAAACATCTACTGGTACTTCTGTGGTGGTTGTTGGGGACACCATCACCACCACCATCGTTCAAACATCTACTGGTTCTTCTGTGGTGGTTGTTGGGGACACCATCACCACCCCAATCACCACCAGAACTGATGCTGGTATATGGGATGAGGCTGCCAAAAGTTGATCCGCCCCCACCCCCATTTTCATCACCCAATGTGACGAAACCCATTCTGCAATTGGGGGTGGGGAGATTGAAACTCAGATCAACTCCACCCGAAACCCCCGCCACTTCTCGACCCAAAACATTTTCGGGTATTGGACTGGAACTAATGAAGCCCCCTCCAAAACTACTCCACCTCGAACAATGTTGACCAGGATTGATACTGGTTTTTGGGATGATTGGACTGGAACTAATGAAGCCCCTTCCACCACTACTACCCCCCAAATAATGTTGACCAGGGCAGATACTGGTTTCTGGGATGATTGGACTGGAACTAGAACCGCCCCCTCCACAAACATCCCCACACGAGCAATTTCCACCAGGACTGGTTTCAATGATGAAATGACTGAAACAAAACCCGCCCCCTCCACAACTTTGACTGCTATGACGGCTTGGAATTGGAAGACTTGGACTACAACCACCTCCCCCCCAACTACCGCCACCCTGTTCGCCAAAACCCCCTCTGGCATCTGATATGGGCTGAGTAAAACTGATGCTATCTTCGCTTTTACCCCTCTCGCTGCGATCACCATCAATATCTGCTATGGGCTGAATAGAACAGATTCTATCGCCCCCGTTTCCCCCGTCAATACTGGATATGGGCTCGATAGAACTGATACTACCATCCTTGCCCCCGTCGATATTGGATATGGGAATGGGAAGACCATAACTGGATCCGCCCCCGCAACTACATTCTGTACCAGAATTAAACCTGGTTTCTCGGACGATAAGGCTGGAAATGAGACCCCCACTACCGCCATAATCACTGCCAGAGTCAGGTCTGGGCTTTAGGATGGGGAAACTGGAACTCGATTCCTTTCCGCCATTCAGTTTTCTACCAGATATACATCTGGATTTTCCGATGGGAAGGTTGCTGTTGAGGCTGCCTCCACCCCTGCATTCGTTGCGAAAGTCGAGTCTGGGCTTTTTGATAGGAAGAATGGGTCTGATACCACCTCCGCCGTTCAATTCTTTACCAGATATGAATCTGGATTTTTCCAAGGGAAGGGTGGAGCTAATGCCACCGCTGCCGCTATTCTCATTGCCAGAATTACATCTGGGCTTTTGGGTAGGGGAACAGGAACTGGATCCCTCCCCAATTCTACATCGGTTGATTGATTTGAGGATAAGGGGACTGATGCCCTTTCTCCGATTTAGACTTCTATTGTCGACTGCTGCATTGGGGAGGGTCCTGTTGTTGGTAATTGTTTTCACCAAGTTGCCTTGCTGTTGACTTTGACTGGAGTCACTCGGGATAAAGCTGCAAATATTACAGCTTCCACCACCCCCTCCCCCACCACTGCTACTGCTACGGCTGCATCCATGACTGCCACCGCTGCCACCACCTCCATCACTGCTATTACTGGATCTGCCCCCTTCAAGTCGAATATTTTCTTCTGATGAAGGGGTAAAATTGTCACATAGGACAAGACTCCGATTTCTCACATTCTCACTGCTGAAATTGGCTGTTGTTGAGGTATACCCTTTGATAAAGGGTTTACCCTTCCTTCCTTCATTATTTGAAGTCTTCTTATCACTGGAGGTGGTATTCTGAAAATTGGCCCCGCCCACTTTCTGTTGATCATCATCTTCCTCCTTGTCAATTGAATTGACGCCCCACTTCCACGATCACGAACTTTCTCTCCAACTCATATTGCTTCTCCTCCTCCCCCGCACCCTCCACCTCCTTCTTTTCTATGACAAG
This sequence comes from Lepidocyrtus lignorum, assembly GCA_034696835.1. Taxonomy (NCBI): domain Eukaryota; kingdom Metazoa; phylum Arthropoda; class Collembola; order Entomobryomorpha; family Entomobryidae; genus Lepidocyrtus; species Lepidocyrtus lignorum. The sequence continues at coordinate 2,742 of JAQGAG010000891.1, forward strand.
AAGATTGATGAGGTCGGTGCGATGTCGTTGAGTCTCCTCCAAATATTCTTGGAGGAGTTCCAAGTCAATTTTCACTTCATCAACTTTTGGGGATGTGGCTTCAATCTGCTTCTCCAAGTTATCATGGATTTTGTTAAATTGTGTAACTTTTACACGGATGAGGGCACGGACTGATTCCGTCGTCATTGTTATTGATGATGATGAAGGTTGGGGTTCTTCAAAACTGGATTGTTGTTGATCAAGCGTCTTGGCTAAGACGCTTTTCTCCTTCAAACTTTCTTCGTCTCAGCAACTCTGCCTCTGTGGGTGTTGCTGTTGTCGTTGTTGCCGGGATTACTCCCACTCTCACTCTCCTCGCGTTTTGGATGATGATGATGAGAGTTCTCCTCACTCATCGATGGTCACAGCTGGAGGGGCGCGACTACAGCAGCACTGCAGACCTTTTGCGAATACCCCGACTCCAAACTATAACTTCACTTCAATCAGGTAATTTCACTGCAAATGTTCACTCACTCCGGGATTTGCAATTTGCAAATTGTTCTCACTACTGCTCTTCAGCAAAAGTCTCACAATGCCCCAAGCACGGTTAAATAATGCACTATTCCACCATCTCGGTGGTGCTTCCACTATTTCATGGACTTGATGAAATAGACGATTCAATGATTTCAATTCTGGCAACAAGTTTTAGAACTAAAAGGTCAATCCGAAGCATACATTTGATATCTATGAAGGTGATGTTCCCTTATTCCCACAAAGGTTCAGAGAAAGGCTTTAACGATTACAGTTTTTACACACGTATCCCTTGTACAACAAACATCTATTTAGCCAATCATAATCGTCATCATCATCAATTACATAATGTGCGGAATTTATAGTGCACTCTGAGAGGGGAGTGAGCCTTCGCCTACTGCATAGCGGTCACCGAGACCCTACACACCGCTGCTAGAGGGTCAAGTAGATTGGTCGGATTATCATCCCATCACTTATCCTGCTCACCATAGAAAAGATAGCACACCAAAACCCATCCCATTTCACATCATGCATGGTTTTATACGTGCCTTGATTCTTTGATCCCACATGAGCTGGCTGTATTGTTCAGTGTTGGATTGGGATTGGGATATTGGGAATAGTTGTCTAGTTGTTTTGGGAGTGAGAATTCCACTTCAGTGACAATTTACCAGTGTTTAAAAGGGATTGGTTTCCAAATTGTTACTGAAAAGGGAGTAGGGTGTTTACTCAAAGTTTCAAATGCAAAATTTTATGGACTTATAAACTAAAATATTTAATTATTTTGGCACGAAAGGTAAGGTAGAGAAGTGACATGGGCAACCGATCTTTCATTTTATTATTCTTATTTAAGTAATTAATGCCCGAATATGAAGTCGTTGTGAGGCATTTGTCAAAAAGGACGAAGGAAGGGAATGGACGTATGGTGAAGTGGTCGCTGTGAATTGACCTGTTTCAAATTTAAACATTTTAATTTTAAAATGGTTTTTCAGTTCTGCCTACATTCATCAGCAACAATCACCCTATCCCGTTACCTCCGGATCCTCGTCTTCTCCAAGTGCAAATCCACTGTCAACGGTTGAATTGATAAGAAATCAAAGTAATGGGACGAAAGAGGAAGCGCAGCCGAGGAGGTGATGAGGTGCGTCCAGTGGCTAAACTAAAGCGCACAACTGTCGCAATGGTGGCCACCCCGGCTCGAAAAGAAGACATTCCCCTAAACTCAGACATGGACGAGCCCCAAGTCGATCACATTATCAAGGTGGAGCTGGAACCAGAATCAGACCCAGAAGAGCACAACAATCAACAAGAACTATTTGACGACCCCGGAAACCCAGATTTGGCACCGGACCCAGATATTGACATTAGTGATGTGAATCTGATACCAACTCATAAAGTCGAATTGATGGACGAAGATGGAGACGATGGCGCTGTGGCTTCCAATATGACCAATGTAATTTATATAATTGACAACTCTCACTTGAATCTTAACAACACATCTTGTAATAGTAATATTTCTGTCTAAATGTCAATCGAAATCCTTCCACCAAGTAGGTTACGTTTATGATTTTAATTGCAGGAACCTGAGACACTGAGCCTTGATCCTGTTATTAGAGGAAGTGTTGATGTAGCCTCTTCCACTTCGAGACCACATAAACTGGCACAAGTGCTTGCTGGTCCCAGCATTTTGTCAATGGCAATAAAAGAAAAGGATGGAGAAATTTCCAGATTGACGGAGGAGTTGGCGGAAGCGCGAAGTAAAACGGAAATAGTTAATCGTGCGCTCCGCATGAAAACTTTAGATATGGAAAGAGAAACCTGCCAGAGAAGACTGTTAGTTGAACAGCTGCAGGGGGAGTTGGAAAGGAAGACTGACTTGCTTAAACACGCAACATTGTCAGGCGACAGGAAGGACGCCGTAATCAAGGAGAAGGAGAACGAACTGGCGCAATTTCAAGCAAAGGCAAGGTATTTCAGAGACCAGGAAGACAACTCTTACCTACATCTTGCAGCCAAGAACGGGGATGAGCCAGCAGTCAAAAAGTTTGTTCAATTAGGAGCCGATGTGAATGCCAGAAATAGGAAAGCAGAAACTCCGCTTCTCATGGCTTCGGCGAGTAAGGTGAATGGTGACATCGTCTTGAAAATAATAAATTTTTTGATAGATCATGGAGCAAATGCACACGCAACGAGCGATCCTAGAGAAACATTCCTTCATAAATTGGCATCGAGGGAGAGTCCGCTAACCCCTGTCCAATTTCAAGACATGGCGATCTACCTCGTCTCCAAAAAGCTCACCAGCTTATTCAATATTGGAAACAGGTACGACAGCAAAACCCCGTTAATGTTGGCGGCAGTCAATGGGAGCTTGGGACCTGCTACTTTACCTCTCCTGCATGCAAATGGAGTGTACTTGACACTTGAAGACTTCCAAGGAAAATCGTTGGGTTCTTATGCTGCAAACGGGAACAACAGCGAGAAAATTTTATCAAGTCTTTTGAACCTCGGGGCCGTCAAGTTAGAAGGAGCTATTGCCAAGCAGGATGAGAAATTGGTGAAGATTCTGGTTGAATTGGGAGCGGACGTGAATGAGAAGCTGCATAGATTGCAAACGCCGCTTCACCTTGCCGCGAAGTCGAATAATAAGTCATTTGCCATAAATATCATCAAATTGCTAATCAACTCTGGAGCCGACGCTGATGCCAAAGATAAAGATTACCGCACATTCCTACACATGTTCGTATACCGAATGAACTCAACACAATTACACGACATGGCGGCTTTCCTGATTTCAAAGGACCTGTCCCGACTTTTCAATACCGGCGATCAATGTTCAGAGACTCCTCTTCAGAGGGCATTGTTTTTCATTGAGATCGAGAGAGAAGCATTGAATATGCTTAAAAACAATGGCGTGGACTTCAATGCGGCTAACAGAAACGGAGAATCTGTTCTGTATTATGCCACACGGGGAAGGCGGACACTAAAATTAATATCCGACCTTGTCGAACTTGGAGCAAACCCAAAACATTTGACTAACACAAAGGATAGCATGCTTCATGAAACAGCTGGACACTGTACCGAAGAATTAGAATTAGTAAAATTCTTTTTGGGTCAAGGCCTGGAGGTCAACACACCGGATAGAAAAGGAAATACGCCACTTCATAATGTTCTTGATACCATGTACCTTTCTTGGAGAAAAAATGTTATTAAGACTGTACAATGTCTAATGGAAAATGGAGCCAAGAGTGACATCGTTAATAGCGAGGGGGAAACTCCACGCAGCTATTTTGAAAAGCACCGAGACAAATATCATGAAGCAGACCAGATTTCCGACTGCTTCTCACTTGGCTCATCTTGTTGACTCTTTTTTGTTAAGTAGCCAGTAACTAATCGTAAACTGTGCTTAATACCTACTCATACTTAATGATTTTGTCTGCGTTTAAGAAATAAGAAAAATAAATTATGTAATTAAGTCACCAGTCGTTCCGTTCGTTAGACTAACAAGCCATTATAAGAAAAAAATTGCCATATAAAAAACATACTAATTTCTTCCTGTAACCCCAAAAAATGTCATTTGCTTTACAAACTAAATTTCAGCTCAATCCATGCATAAATATACTTCGGGGGTAAAACTACCCCTGGGGGGGAAGACATTTAAACTTCATAACTCACTTTTGACTCCATAAGCGGATTTCCCGTATGCCATGTACTTTATAAACTAAACTAGCTGACCCGTGCGTGCGTTGCAACGCATCAGCTGAAAATGAATTTCGGCATGCAACATCAACATTACCCTGCGCGCGTTAAATTCGAATTCGAGCCCCCCTTCTCCCCCGGGGGAGGGGTCAAAGGTCCCCTGCGCGCGTTGCTACGCAACGCACGTTTACATGTATTGATGTTGCCGCTAAACCTTAAAACATAGCCGCCAAATTCGAATTCGACCCCCTTCCCCCGGGGGAGGGGTCAAAGGTTAAATGTAACGGGTGGTAAACCTTCCCGGTGGTGCATGGAAAAACCCCTGAAAGTTTCATCGAAATCGGATAAATGGTTTAGGAGCGCATAAAGGACAAACAAACAAACAAACAGACAAACAGACAGACATTCATTTTGATATATATAGATTTCAGCTAAATCCATGCATTAATATACTTTGGGGGTAAAACTACCTCTGGGGGAAAGTTCAAAACATCCCACCTCCCCTTTGATCCCTTAATCAGAATCCCCGTATGTCATTTGCTTTACAAACTAAATGTCAGCTTAATCCATCCATTACAAATGCCATAAATATGAAAACAAAAATAGTGATGAATAACAAATAACAAATAATAATCCTTCCCTGTAAACCTAATACCAGTCAAACGACTGGTAATAAATGTCAATGTTAATTGCCTATTGGTCGAGTATTGTATTGACGTGTATTAACTTAAATTTGAAAGTTGAGCATTGAACTTGACTGGCTGGCCTTCAAAAATATTTCTGCATACAGAAAAGTAAGTCCTAAGCCATGCGATGTAAACATGAATCTTTCTTTACCCATGAAAAATCTGGAGGATATATTTCAAGTACGGAACAGATATGATATAATCTTGTACGTTTTAAAAATATCTGTATATATTACACAAAAAATATCAATTTAACTAATCTTAATCATGTGTATAATTGGAGACCAACAAACTTAATTCAACTATTTTTAAATTTAAATATACCGTTAGTAGATTGAAATTTACTAAAATCAATATGCCTCTGCAATGCAATGCGGGAAGGAACAAGGAAGTAATAAAAGATAACATTGCTTCAGTTCCATATAACGTGCAATCTAAGAACTTTCACCAGTCTCGTATAGTCCCTCCTTCTCTTTCCATGTACGGAATCAATAAGTTTAATTAGAACAAAGCGTAAAGCCAAGCACAGGAATTTCGCCTGTAGCTGTGTCCCGCATCAGGCAGAGGGTGTCAGCCTGCGCAAGCTGGCTAGCCATCATCGAGACCTTAGGGCAATATTATACGGCCGAGTACTAAAAAACTAGATCAGATCATTATCACATCGTTAACTCATCCTCCTGACCATAGTAAGGATAGCATACCAAAAAGCATCTAATTCCAGATGGCACGGCTGTTGGATAAGGTGTTATTGAGGAAGATTGTCGTGTTTTGTTTGGAGAATATAGGTTAGTCCGTCTTTGGTTTAGTTAACTAAATAGTATTAAAAAAGTAATTTTGTCTCGCAAAGTCGAAAATTAATTAAAAGGGAATTGAGTTTTTACTCGAAGTTTCAAGTACATTATTGTGTGAAATTATTCAAAAAATTAATAATTAGCTTAGAAAGGAAGGTAAGGGTTTCAGTCATTTTAGTCTGCTTTGAATTTTCTTATTCCAAAAATTAATTACGGAACCCACCAAGAAGTAGTCGTAATAAGATAATTCTATCGAAAAGGAGGATGACTCGCGGTAAAAAAGTGCTTGCTGACAGAAATTCACAGTGAATTTCCGTGTTTTAAATTTTGACATTTTAAATATTGTCAATAATTTTTCTTTGTTGGTTTTCGGTTCCTATCCCTTGCATCTTGCTCCGCTATCAGCAGAATATGTAATTGATAAATATTTGGATAAAGAAATCAAAGCGATGGGACAAAAAAGGAAGCGGAAGGATGAAGGAGGTGAAGTGCCACCAATGGAGACTAGACTATTAAAGCGCCGTACTGCCATCGCCGCAACTGAAGAAGTCGAACCAGTGGTCGAAGATGAAGACTGGGTGGATTCCAGCATGACCAGGGTAATCCATGTTTTTCACCTTACATCCTGAAAATGAATCCTTAGTAATATTTCTCTGTAAATATTCATCTCTAACTGTCTTTAAAATAAGTTATATTTTTAATTTTTCAATGCAGAAACCGGAGATGCCAACGACAAGCAATAACATTGACGCTGGGATTGGAAAGCGAAAACGGGGAGTTAAGAGGAAGGGCAGCGATGGAGGGGAAGGTCCAGCAAATAGACGAAAACGCAAAACTCCCGCGGCGGCGGCCATCTCAATTCGAAATGAAGAAAGCCCTCCGTATTCAGATATCGACGAGCCTCAAGTTGAAGACATTATCAAAGTGGAACTGGACTCAGAATCAGACTGGCAGGTGGATAAGAATCAACGGGAAATCTCTGACAACCCGATTAATCAGGAACTGGCATCAATCCCAGACATTGACATTGGTGAGGTCAATGTGAAGGTGCTGCAGTATCCGGAGCAGGAAGACGACTTAAGCCGAGGAAATGAAGAGGTCCGCGAAGTGGATTCCATCATGATCAGTCAGAGCAATGTAAGTTGCTCGATAATTCTCCCTAAATCTTGAAAATGAATCTTAATATTTACGATTTTAATTATTTTAAATATCCATCGATGCCCATCTCTCAAATATAAATGTCATTAACGTTGTTCAGTGATGTTGTAGTAAAATTATCTTCACAACTGTTTTCGCTTTGTTTTTGCTGCATTTAGAAAATGCTGCCACGATCTAGAAGTGTCGCAAAAAGTGCTTCCGAGATCTTTATTTTTGGTGGTGTGAATGAGGGGAAGGACAAAAATACCAGCAGTTCGCCAATGACATCACAAGAAAAAGAGGAAAAAATTACCAGGTTGACTAAGGAGTTGGCGGAAGCGAAAAGTAGAACAGAGACAGTTGAACGTGCCCTCCGTATAAAAACCTCCGATATGGAAAGCGAAACCAGCCAGGGTAATGTTTTGGTGGAACAGCTGCAGGTGGAGTTGGAAAAGAAGACTGACTTGCTTAAAAATGCAACATTGTCAAATGACAGGAAGGACGCCGTAATCAAGGAGAAGGAGGACGCGCTGCAAGTATTTAAAGCGCCTTATCTAAACGTACCACGAGGAAATTTTCAGTTACACCTTCTGATCAAGATGGGGGATGAGCTAGGGGTCAAAGAATTGATTCAGGTGGGAGTGGATGTCAATGCCAGAAATAGTAACTCCGAGGCTCCACTTTTCCTGGCTGCGACGAGTAAGGTATCTGGTGATATCAGCTTGAAAATAGTAAAACATTTGATAGAGCATGGTGCAGACGTACTTGCTGCCCGTGGCCAAGGTCATACTTCCCTTTACAAATTGGCATCGAATGAGAGTCCGCTAGCGCCGATCCAATTTCAAGACTTGACGGTTTACCTCGTCTCAAAAAACCTCACCAGCTTATTCAAAAGTCGAGACTCGCCCGGCGGCAGAACCCCGTTAATGTTGGCTGCAGCTAATGGTAAATTGGAACATAATACCGTATCCCTTCTACATCAAAATGGTGTCGACCTTAGATTGCTTGACGATTATGGAAGATCTGTGTTGTTTTACGCCATGAAGGGACATCTCCACTACAGTCTAACAGATGACAAGCTAATCAAGTTGCTTGTTTCACTGGGGATTAACGTGAATGATAAGGATGAATTTTCTGAGACGCCGCTTCTTTTTGCCACTAGATTTAATAACCTGTCCTTCTTCAAAATCGTCAAGTTTCTGATTAGTTCTGGTGCTGACGTAGATGCCAAGGATAGGGAAGGGCGCACATTCATACATACATTAGTACGCCAAAAAAAGATTCAATCCAGCACAGTTTCAAGACTTGGTCATCCTCTTGATTTCAAAGGATGCGTTGCAAGTTCTGAATATCCCTGATAATAAATTAAATCTACTCCATTCCAAAACGCTGTGGAAGTATTCGAGATAGATGCGGCTACGTTGTCTCTACTCAAAGACAATGACGTCAATTTCAATGCGGTTGATGGGCGCGGGAACTCTGTTCTATTTTATGCCACTTGGGGAAATCGGACATTAAAATTAATATCCAACCTTGTTGCTTCCGGAGCAAATCCTAAGCATGTAACCAACATTAACGAGAGCATGCTCCATGTGGCAGTTAAACTAGGTAGGTTGGATTTACAAAAGTTCTTCGTGGATCAAGGATTGGATGTGAACGCTCGAAATGGGTGTGGAGAAACTCCTCTCCATTTAGCCATTAAGACCAGAAGAAATATAATCAAGACGGTTCAGTTTCTGTTAAGGAATGGGGCAGCCAGTGATATTGTTGATGAAAAGGGCAAAAGTCCACGGGACTATTTTAATGAGAGACGAGACAAATACTCCGACGCTGATCAGATTGCCACCTGCTTCTCGCTTGGCGCATCATGTTGAATACTTCAGTTAGCGAAATGTCTCCTAGCTACATCAACAGAGATAAATTATACCCACTAAACAGCCCGAGCTAATTTAAGTTTTGATTAGAACTCACGTTATAACCTGATACGCATGTACTTCAAAATCTAATATTTATACTGGATTTGTACTTGTAAGTCAGTAGCAACTTCTTCTTCTTGTTCCTGTTAATGTTCACAAATAATCGGTAGTTATGTACAAGTAAAGAAATTGTATAAAAAAGGTAGCTAATCGTAAGCCTTCTTGTGATGTACATACTTATCATGACTGAATACATAATAAACCGAGCAATCGACAGATTGATGAAGCTATTCACGGTGAATTGGTCATAGTATGTGATTAAGTTATTGATTGGCTACGACCGTATTCATTTCAGGGTTCTCAATTCATTTTTCATTTATTTCAATTCCGAGGTTACAACTTCAAATCTGAAGTTTCAATTATTATGAAATTTCACTAATGCTGAAGATTAGAGCAGGTAATACAGATTATCTGCTCTAATTGCTGAAGTGTCAACTAATTCTGAGGTGACAACAACTTCCATTCTGAAGTTTCACTAATGCTGAAGTTTCAAATTATTCTGAAGTTTCAAATTTGCAAAAATTGGCGCTACGGCGCTCAAGATGCCCGGGTATCTCCCAGATTCGAACTTGTCCAAGCTGTGATCCATACCTACCTATTACCGAAAACAGAATTTGAAAATTCGCCACCGTTCAGGAGTTATAGTGGTCACAGACGGACAGACGGACGGACGGACAGACGGACGGACGGACAGACGGACGGAC
>JAQGAG010000892.1:0-12233 GCA_034696835.1 Lepidocyrtus lignorum
GGTGATCCACCCTGCGCAGGTTATTATGCTTTAAGGTGACAAGATGAGTTTAGGTCCAGGTGCCATAGAACTTCATGTGTTACTGCATACGAACTATTGGTGACGAGATAAGTTTATGTCCAGGTGCCCGAACTTCATGTGTTACTGCATACTAACTATTGGTCACTCAATTCCAGTCTGAATGGTCTGTGTGTTTTGAGTGTGTTTTAGTGAAAGGGGAGTATTTTAGTAAAAGGCGTGTTTTAATAGAAGTCGTGTGTTTGAGTGGAAGGGGTGGTGTAGAGAAAAGCTTGTTTTTTCATATGCAATTCAAATTTCCCTGAGATAATTTTTTAGGTTTCGTGAGTTAATATTTAGTGTTTTATATTAACCCTACCTCAACAACATTTACCACTCACAAATTAAAACAAGCAGCCTATTGTCATATTGACCTGAAATTTTCATGTGTGTTATGAATGTATTTTCGGTATTACTATTAATTGACACAGCAAGTTAAAGAAAACACTATTTTTGGAATTATTAATTTAAAAAATTAAAAATAATTCTGTCATCAGTGTCATCATCATCCCTATCAAACGGCTATTCAAATACACATCATTATTGAGTCCGAGTGTCCTGTCATAAAAAAAAAATCCTAGCTTCAAACGTAGTATTAAATATTACAAAAAAAAAAAACAATTATGTATATATGAAGGTGCATATGACAAATATGTTTTTTTAATCATGGAATGGTGGCACTGTCCTTCTTCTATAACTACTATTATAACAACACCACAAGTTCTGATGATTGAGCATACATTTGGGGAAAAAATAATTTTGTTGATGAGTAATTCGAGGGTTCAAATAATTAAGAATAGTTTGAGAGAAAACCAACATTTTACATACATTGGAAAGCTGACAGAAGATTATTGTTAGATACTGGATAATGTGTTTCTTTGAATCGTATTTTTTATATTTGAATTTGAACTGCCAAAAACAAAAACCTTTACTTTTTACATAACGAATTTTTGTACCATAAAAAAAAAACAAGAAAATGAATATAAAAAAATTTCTAGGTGTGAAAAATTAGGCAAGGGAAGCATAATCGAATCTCATCAACATCCATCACCTTATCATCTCAATCTCAAGTATCATAAAAAATCAACATGATGTCTTGCTTTCACGTCCACCATAATTGTAAATTGACAATCACACTGCAATGTAAGTACAGATTGTCTTCCAGAATCTTCAAATATATCTGTCCTTTGCTTATATCTACACATTATGTTATGACATTATGACATATTGGTAGCTTGATGATGTGTGGATGGCATGTGTAGTTAATCTATATAAAAAAAACTACATAAGACTCATAAAATTCATACATTAAAATAAATTTTCGTTAAGTTTTACTAACATTTTAAACATTGGCCGAAATTAATTTAATATTTCGTAATTTGGTCTTTAAGCTTTGAATCTAATTTTTGACCACCTTGATTCACAATGATGATGTTCCGAGTGTCAATACTCATCTGAATTGAAGGATGGGAAATGGGAACCACCAGAGAAATTATTCATATGAAAAATACCACCCATCAACTCGGTATGTTGTCTACTGTATATGTTCTAAAACTTTCTTATAACAACTCCAAACACTAATGGGGTCTACATATATCTCAAAATTCTTAGCTCCTCTCATGTATTGCCAAATTTGATTGCCTCCTTATAAATGACCAGTCCAATTACTTCTTTAAATTTTGATGGTTTCCGAATTCGTCCATTGTGTCAACTGTCGTGTCCTGTTTTGCCATTTTCTCAATCTGTGATTGAAAGTGTGACATTAGGATTGAATGTAGTTCTCTCAGTTACTTTTCATTAAATAGTTTGGAAAAATCTTTTGTCGAAATTTTTTATACTAATAATTACGGAAATAAGTTGTAAAACGTTGCGGTATTATGGTAATCAGTTCTTTGAGTATTTGTGGTCTATGTAGATTAGACCATACGAAAACATTTCTATGTATATAAGTCATTATGTGGATGAGTATTGTGTAGATTAACTGGGCATCGCCCCCAGTAAACATGTGCAAACCATAACCCAAACTTGGACGTTCTTCATATTACAAATTTGCATTCAAAACCTTCCGTGTCTTTTTTTTTTGTTCTCTATATTTTGGACTGTGCATATCTTATTAACATGATTGTGATTTAATAACAGTAGTTAAGAATATTTTATTTTTGTTTCTTTAAACATTCGATTTCATTCTACTCTAGTATGGTGCATTCCATGACCGCATATGAATGAAGGGGGATCTCTCATTTGGTTTGGCTTTGGGAACTCCACTCGTGAGAAAGAGGAGAATGCCCAATCCCGAGTATGCGTTATTATGCTGTGTGCAATGTGTACAGTACTACTGTTTCACAGTTAACCCTGTCATTTCGCTTCGTGTCTGGTTTCAAGCGCTGCATTTTACATTGTTCTAGTTAGCAATAAATTGACGAAAAGAGAAAGTTAAAAAAAAATCGCAAATTTACACGTTTTTAAAGTTTTATTTTGATCAGTTTAAAAATTGAAAGATAGTTAGATCGTTGAATATAATCGTCGCAATTGAGGCAATGTTGATGTATTTACCTCTCTCACTTTCAAAAACATTACAAGTGAGCTTTTAGTTTTACTGCACTAGTGAATAATACGAAACGCCACCAAATATTTGTCTTTGTTGTTTGTAGTAACGACCTCTGTATTTTATCGATATTTCTACATGTGTTTTCTAATTGAGTGTTTGTTGAAATAAAATTAGTCTTGTCTTGTGCCGTGTAATAGATGATGATGTGATGATACAGGTATTACTGTAATGACCTGTTAGGTACCAGATTCCTGGTTACCTTATCATATCATACATGTCATTGTTCCTTGTTCAATGGTGGGATGTTCATAGGAGTTGGAACACCGACAGAGACAACGTGCATATTATTATTGCATTTTGAAGGTTAATTTTACTCGTTTGTGTCACTGTGCGTCAAGTTAATAACGTAAGTTGGACAAATGGATATAAAAAAAAGACATTCTGTATTGAGTAAAACATTTACAATCATGTGATTGCGTAGGATCGAAATGTAAATTTTAATTCCAAGTGGTTTGCAAGTGATCTTGACTTGCAATGAAATGAAAACGTGAAATCGCGAAAGAGAAAGCACCATTGTAAATGTATAGTAACAGAAGAGGAAAATTAAAAGCCTTCCACTTCTTTGGAGGTTTTTGGAGACAATTGATGATCCGATTGATAACGACAAGACATTTTTTTCTTTGTATGTTAAACAACCTCGGTCCTCCGTATATATCCCGTATACTTATCGTTAGCTCCGTATACTTTTATATGTAAACTTTGAGTACTGAAACTGTGAATTAAATTGTGAATAGAATGTATATAAAATGAAGCGAAAATTACAGTGTTGAAAGTTACATAATTCACTTAAACTCTAATTTTGTTTTCTTATAGCAAGACATTATACAGTCGCTACATGAATTTTCATTATTCATCATCATTCTCGTTTTGTTTTTAAGTTACACGTATAATTGAAGACACATTTTTGTAAAATTTTAAAATATTTTACAGTTTCAAGTTTACAGTTTAAAGTTTCCAGTAAACGTGCTAAATAAAAAATTGATGCAATTGGAATATGGATACATATGATTATGGACTTGATATTCCCTAAAAACAAATACAGTTAACTTGATTAAGATTTGACACCTTTTTTTAATTACCCCCCCCCCCCCCCTTTTTTTTTGTTTAACTTGATTTTTAAAGGTGATGGGAATTTAAAACCAAAAGCACATTTTAAAATAATGTAAATTCCATTGGCAATTATAATAAAACCGTTTTAAAATGTATCAGTTAAATAGTTTTGGAGATATAAATTTTATAAAGTCATGCAGTAAAGGATAAAGGATTTGGATAAGAGAACACCCATCCGCAACGTATTGTTGGAAAATTGGATTTTTAAATGTGATGGGATTTGTTAAGAATTCTACTTGAGCAATTTCTTTTTTTTTTTTGTAGTAAATAAATTGCATAATGATTGAGATGTAATAATGTTTGAATTTGTGAATGTGTGAAATAGTTGCTGAGATATAAATGTCTTCAACCGAGCACCTGGCATTAATGTCAATGTTTGAAAATGAGATGTTTTTGAAGTGATGGAATGATAAAGTACCATTTACACATGATCATAAATGATGCCGGTATTAGCTATTGGTCTATAATTGACTGGGTTAAACCCATTAACCTATCCCCTTTTTTATACAGCATTACTGTTATTGACTTATACCATTTTACCATGTGGTGAAATTTTATCTTAATTAAAAACTTTAACACACTGACTTTCGCTATTTCGCGCAGATTTTTTTGATGTATTCAATGCATATCATATCGCGCCCACTAGCATTTTCTTATACTTAATTTAGATAAAGCTTTATCTAGTTTAACAAGAGACATTTCTTGGTCTAATGAAGGATTTACATTTGTAAACAAAAAAGTGCTATCAACTTCTCCCAAATGAAGCGTGTTATTATAAAAATCTTTCCACTCTCCATTCTGAATGGCATTTGAAACATATGGGTGTCACCAAAACGTTTTTACGGTAACCCAAAAGTCAGAAGCAGACTTACAATTATTCGACTCATTTTAAATTTTATCAATGTGTTCTTGCTTTTTCTTGTCGACAAAGTGTCATCATATTCTTCTAAAGTAAGTAGTATTTAGCTTCATATGGAAAACCCCAATTGTAAAATTTAGCATTCTTTAGTCCCACATAAGATTGAGCTTTCCAGCAAAGAGGGACGGTACACAAGAACCCAAGAAGAGATCGTCAGGTTCTGGACAGTGTCCCTTCCCGTGACAACACGATTTTTTACGATTGATATCAAAATAGGAACAAGATACTAATTGAGGATGTGGATGTCGATCTCAATATCAGGATTTATGAGCTACTTGATAGCGTTTTTATGCATTTGATTGTACATTGCTTTTTTTTTTGGCTAATGCGATTTGAAAAATGATTCTGTAGAGTAAAATCGACAATTCCATTACTTTCGAAAACGATAGGGTATATGAGGGTATATGGTATACGATATGGTATACAATAAGGGTATATGTCGAGTTTTTTAGTTTTCTACGTCATTGCTACTAACGTAGCGTTGTGTTTTTATCCATGTGAAACCCGCAACAGCTTTTGGGAAATCTTGGTTTGGAAGATGTGAAGCAGGATTTTAAGACTGTGGGTTGTAGATGTGCAAGTATTTTGTTTTCAGTGAATAGACTTTAAAAAGCAGAGTTTAAACGGGTACAGTTTGTTGAACTAAAACGAAAAATGAAATGATGAGAGATAAATCAACATTTTAGTGGTCATGTGAAAAACGGGAAAATTTCGAGTGTGGAACGGTAGGTGGAAGGTCAGACTCACTCATTTTTACATATCTCTCCACATGACAAGTAAAAAAATCTAATGGAAAGCAAAGCATCCAACATTAGAGGCTTATTTCGCATTTGTTATTTTAGTTTTTTTTATCCCTCCCTCCCAAAAAACAAATGAGAGACCTGTGTATTTTGAATGAATGAACAACTATATGAAACACTTTATGGTAGATTAGATGTCAATTTCAATCATGCTGTGTATATATTATATATCTACAATTCCTATCAATCGACTAGAGCTTGGGAGCATTGGATCTGTAGTTTACATTGGCCATTAAACAAACAAAGTATTATCATATTGACTTTTAAATTAAAAAGATTCTGTGTGTCGCGACATTACAAAAGTATAGTTTCACTTCATTACGTTATATGCATAATCCATCAATTCCGGCATGTTTACCTTTATTATCTGCTTTAATTAATTAGAAATCAACTCGAAATGGGCAATTAATCGGTTTTAATTATATAATAATAGTCTTTATATCATTAAGTTGTTAAGCCATTCAAATGTTATTTTTGAATATGGATATAATTTAGAAAACTTCTGGCGATTGCAAGTATGTGTCCGCTAGTCCACTTTATTCTATAGTTTAGAAAGGCCTTGACCTTATTAATTAAAGTTTGTCACAATTTTACACCTTTTTAACTTTGGACATTACTTCCAGGTGTCATATAAGTGGTTGTACTAAATATGTCAAAGAAGTTTCCTAGTTGTCAGATGTTCTAGTTTCGATGTATTCACATTTTTTTTTGTGTCCCTAACCTTTTGTATAAGTTTTAACGTATGACATTCCTATCCATTGTATTATTCTCTATAAATACCGTAGTCCAAATACACTCGTTGTGATCATTTGTTTCCTTGTCCGACAGACAGCTCATTTCTTTGTAAAATAAAATACTCGATGTAATTTGACAATTTGCATGAAACATTATCGTTCATTTATCTGTATTGAGTTCCTTGGCAATTGTTGATATTCGATCATCATCCTAATCTCATTCTGTCACTTCAAGTTACGCAGAGTGGATCACCCCCAACTGGCACCTGTACTTAAACTTCTATCATCCTTCCAACATATTGTAGCAACACATACAATAATACATTGTATTTTACTACTATACCCCCTTTAATATCTATTCCTTTTTGTAAATTATTAAAATGTTCGATTTAAATTGTTTGTGAGTTTTCCCTTAAATGTCATGAATTTTTTGTTTTTTTTTGTCGAATATAGGTCCCCATCCATTGTACTTTATTATGTACCGGTAAGGTATTGCTTGGTTTTGGCTTTGTCTGTCTAGTCTTTCTAGTCTGTCTAGTCTGTCTAGCTTCTAAACACTTCTACCGATTTTATTCAAATTTTGGAATGTAGGTAAGTACAAATGATAAATTTTAAGTAAGTATATGGGTTTTTTTGTTGGTCAATCGGACCACGTCAAGGGGGTTGAATGGATACATATAGTAAATTGGGTATCAAAAGAAATGATTTTTGTCTTCTGATTGCTGCTGATTTCCGTGGTGTATGTTTCCCCAGTGTCAGTCATAATAGTCACTGAAAAAATCAATGATTATTAAAAAATCCAAAATTTTAATTTTCAGCATAAAATGTAAATATCCTGTATTATTATACTGTAGTTCAATTAACTCACAGGTACGTCATTGTAATTACAATCGTTTTATTTTTTAGTACCTGCTATTCCATCTCACTATCACAATTTTCTCGGGTCAATAAATTTAAAAAAAAACATGGTATGTGGTTGATCAAATTCAGTTGTTTCTTCTTAAAAGTGCTTAGCAAAAGTAATTATGAGTAGCCAATATGTTTTGTTGTTGTTGCATGGATTTTGTTTTGCATACATATATGGACAATGAGTACATATATGGAAATAAATAATTATGTCTCTCTCTAAGCTCTTCACAAAAACTCGCGATGATATATATGCGTTGGAGGTGATCAAAGCATCTGTTATCATCCAAATTTTATTAAATACTTTTAAGTAAACTAAAAGCGCTCAAGTCTTTCACATATATTGCATAGATATATACATTTTATTTTGTTGTCTCCACTTTCTCTTTAAATTTGATATGAGGTGTTGGATCATCTTTCACATGATATGCGTAGTATTTTTTTTTCGTTGTTTGAAATTGTTTTATCCATTGGACTAAACTGGAGAAGGCACATCATCAATGCAGCAACCACCACCGCCATTTTCATATTTGTCTTTTCTTTTTGTGATGGTATCCACTTATTTATATTTGCATATCTTTTACATATTAAAAAGTTGCATAAACAATACAATGCAAGCAACTTTGACTGGATTGAATAATTAAGTAGTTGTTGAAACATAATGGTTTTTTTTAGATGGTTAAGATGGAGCACCCGGCTTTAATATCATTTGGGGTGATGGGATTTTTAAATAAATGTTTAGGCGTTAATCAGAACGTTATAATTTCCAACATCGGTTACTATACTGTCTGTCCGTATTGAACATGGGGACCGATTTTGCTCAATTGGTTTAATGTAGTTTAAGCCTATTGTTTTTGGGAGTTGATCGGTGGCTCACCGACACGAGGTCAAAGTTCATATAGGCAAATGATCATAGCTCAGATGCTAACTTTGTAGAACGGGTATGAGTTTGGACATTCTCTTTTCGGAAATAGGTTCATATTAATGAGTATTACAATTATTACAAAATAAATAATAATTAAAAAGGGGACAAAGGTCAAGTTATAAACGTTTTATATTAATGTTTTGTATAGAACATTTGAACACGTCAATGGGATTTTTTTGCTCAAAAATTTTGAATGCTAGTGAATATCTATCCAATATGCACGGACGGGTCAAAGGTCAAATATGAAGCGCCTATCACATTTATTTCGTTTATTTTTCATCTTTTTAATCTGTCATGTCATTTATCAATACGGAATGTATAACTAAATATTGATTGGCGTTGAATTTGATGGCTGAATAATAAAACCCACAAACCAATAAATGAAGTCAAGCAATTACAAATCAATCAATTCAACAAAACTCATTAGTTGTCATAATTTGCATTATGGGTGATGGTCACACAGCATATCATCAAATTGTTTTATGAGTGAGAACAACCGGCATATAATTACTAACAGCAATGCTTTCGTGTATAAGTTGTATTGCATCATAAATCAAAATTGTAAACTGAATGTTATGAGATACGAGGCCATATAGATAAAAAATTATATTTGCAAACAAAAAACAAAAACAAACAACTTCCGACTTGTAAGCCCAAGTTTTATCAACACATTATTTTGTATTGCACACCACATAAAAAATTCAACTTCACTAAATTGCATACAATGAAGCCTACATAGCTTCAACACTTGGTCTGGGACTTCAATTTCAATCCAAGTCATAAACAAGTGGGCTCCATTTCCAACTGCTCCTCTCAATCAATGCATAAATATACTTTGAGGGTAAAAGTACATCTGAAGGAGAAGCTTTAAAACATCATAGGGCGCAGGTCACTCTCCTCCTCATAATCGGATTCCATGTGCTTTATAAACTCAATTTACTTCAATCCATCCATTAAATGCGATGATAATATTTACCGTTACATGCCATGACATCACAGGAGAACAAATGAGATCCCAACATAATATTATAAGAGCAAAACTTATTAATACAACCCTCAACAAAAATTCGACAATGATTTTGCCATGAAGGTTCAATTGTTTCAATTAGTATTCATCGTAACTTTTGTTGACAGGTTTAAAACGAAGTATTGATAATCTTGCCAAATTATCCATAATTATGGCCATTGGCGATTGTAGTATTCCATTCTCAATCAAAGCTTATTATTATTAGTAAATGTCTTAGCACCCGGAATTAAACTCAACACGGGCACCCGGAATTAAAGTACACATTGGAAATAAAATTCTAATCTCCTACCAACATACGGCTCTACCCTAACGTCTCCAACTAACTCTCAAACCCGACCTTACCTTACCGGTTCATAATTTGTTTTTTAGAGACGCTAACAAATTGAATTTAAGAACATGGCAACAAAAGTGACAATTTAAAAAATCGGTAATAAGTCAATTACTCAGTGATCTTGCAACGGACACTGACGAAATCAATCTCAATGTATTTATCGTGTCGTTGGGGTTCTTTTGAAACCAAACGTGCATGGTATGGAGCTTATTGAGCTAAACGGCATATTTTTACATGTGACCAAATAAATTATTTAAAATAATATGCATTACTCTAAGTAACTACTTGACGGATAGAAACTCAACGTCATTTCTACAGCAGTAGTAATATTTATGTAAACACAAAAGTAAATTTCATGATGAGATACATATAACCAAGCCTAGAGGAAAGTGTGTGGGATACTCGATTTGTTTTGTGAGTTTTAAGCTATTTATTATACAACAGTTTTAGATACCTACACAAAATGTGAGAGAAAATCGAGATCCCATCCACATTTTAATTTATATGGAAGGAATGAGATTTAGGGTGTAGGAATATGAGGTTTTTTTTTGCATACTAAAGGTAAATGAGGGTGGCTGAGATAACAATGTTATGACATCATTCGCAGTTATTAACAAATTGAAAGTAATTTTAACATCCAACTAACAACTATGAGATTCGTTTAGCTGTTATAGTTAGTTCAAACGTTTCATTGAAAATGCCATGTTTATAAATAGAATAATATTTAGCAATTTTATGCAAACTCATATCAAGCCTGCAATAAAAATGTCACATGAAAGTGCACTTTGCATCGAACACATGGCACTAAACATTTTGTCACTTTAGAAGCATGGGACTTCAATAGTACACCAGACCTACCTATATGATTTATTTATGTATATGTATTGTCAGGTTAGGTTGGTTTAATAATGCATAAACAGCTAAATTGGTAAAATTTATGAAGGCAAAAAAATTACCCTTTGATAAAACTTACACCGAAATATGACCCGTACTATATGATACGCGTTAATTTGTTTGAGTGTACGATAATGAGACCAAATGATATCATTACCAAAAGGACACCAAAACGTATTGATGAATTAATTTCTTTATTCGATTCCCTCAATAAATCTAATAATAGTCACTGAAAAATAATAATAGTGATATAGTAATAGTCACTGAAAAACAATCAACTAGTTCCATGTCATTGGAAAGAAAGATGACAATGACATGGTTTTAAAAAAATGACATTTTGTAACCTTCTGTATTAATTTTTTTTTAAATTTGAGTAAAAACAGTATATGCGTTTAGCCACTGGAGCGTAACAGCACAGACGAACGATAGAGACTGACACATGCCAAAGCTGATTACATGTACATATCTTATAGGTTACGTAATAAAAAATAAAAAACAATGAGATCGGGCTATAGGATGGGGGGGTGTCCCACTCTTCAGAAAATGTTTAGGGAATTTAATGTATGGCGACAAGTAACTATGTGACATTTTGATAAACATGCTTGTTTTTGAGACATTCCACCCACAGTAACCTACACACCGTAATGCTTAGGAACTTACTACTTACAACTTAGGAACAGGAAAAAGCTATTAAAAAACCTCCTCGACTGAAAGATGGAAAAGTTCCGCCAAATTATACAAGTATTAAATTCCAGACCAAAAATCATAATGCATCGCATTCAACTACATTGCTCCATTGCTAAACTGGCCTCATTCGTAGTGATGATCTTGTTGTAGAGTATTTCTTCCCATAGACGGAGCAACCAAATGGAGAGGAGCTCATGTTGGAACGCACTTCTTCGGTCAGGTCACATGCCATGTCTATGCTTTCCGTTCCAGGTTAATGCCAATTCATTCTATGCTAACTGTGAGCTATGCCAAATTGGCCTATATTGACTTTAGATAAAGTGAAATGGAATTAATTATTTGCGAACAATCATTAGTGAACTTACATAAGATGTGTACATTTGCCGTTTTTATCTTCTCATGTACCCTGTCAGTTAACCAAAATACGTATGCCCATATGCAAATGAACTAATGATTAGAGTGGGTCTCATCCGCAATTCAAATGTAGCGATAACCAAGTAAAGTCTACATATAATAGATTGAGTTATGAGTCATACTGTTGTATGTCAAATGCGTCTTCAATTATCAAGTAAATCATATTTACATTCCTCAAAAAAAAATGAGCGCTAACGGATCAAGAGTTTGTGTAAGAATAAAGTAATAAATTCTAATTCTAAAAACAACAATTTAAGAAGCTCCAGAGGCCACCCATTTTGAGAGACTTTGGTCAATAACTTTTCTAGCTACCGATATTTTCCATATCCCATTTGACATTACCATTACTATGTAAATTAAAGGAAGTTGAGTAATGTGCATGGGGTTTAATCAGTAGGTCAGGATGTATAATATTAATAATAAAAATATGTTTGAAACATTCATTACATTATTTAGCTTCTCCATCGATTTTCTAACTAAATCATCAAATGCAAATAAAAAAAAGAGACATAAATATAAACGAATATTCAGTTTATTACTCATTTGTAGGCAATATCAATTACTTAATTTATCATGAAATGTAAAAATAAAGGATGAATAAATGATATATGATTTGTGTTGAACATGTGCTAATAAGGATTA
The DNA here is from genome assembly GCA_034696835.1 of Lepidocyrtus lignorum. Lineage (NCBI taxonomy): Eukaryota > Metazoa > Arthropoda > Collembola > Entomobryomorpha > Entomobryidae > Lepidocyrtus > Lepidocyrtus lignorum. The sequence goes on from JAQGAG010000892.1 coordinate 12,055, forward strand.
GTATTTGACACCTGGACATAAAGTATTATTATTATTATTGTTAATAGTGTAAACGGTGAGTAGCGCAATTATAAGAAATGGAAGAGTAATGTGGAACAGTTGAATATACATAAGTACAAACACAAACTGGCATTGAACTTTGTATGTTAGTGTTAGAACTTTGACCTATGAAAATAGGT
>JAQGAG010000893.1:0-12231 GCA_034696835.1 Lepidocyrtus lignorum
CAGCAGGTGTGAAGTAATGTAGGTAATGTATTTGGAAGGTGAATACATTGAAACTATTCATTCATACATAAGTAAGCAATTCCTTTTGCAGAGTCTGATATTCCCTCGTTAGCGTTAATGTGATATGCTGATGAAGTAGTTTTGAATGACGAGAAACTTAACTACGATGTTTAGTACCGTACCAATGACAAAATAGCTCATAACACTTTGTCAATTCTGGCAAAACTTCCGATAGGCCCTTGTTGATTCTGACAAATTTCGCGGTAACCCCTTGTCAATTGGCAGTGACGTTATGTAACTTCACTATGAATTTCCCAACGCCACACAACAAAGTCCCTTTATGATGATGACTTGTCAATAAATGCCAAAAAAATGCCAAGACAATAAATACTTTTTAAACCAACAAAACATTTTATTTTTTACATTCACAAACCTTGATCCTAATATCATAATTATAATATCCTGTATTAAATCATTACATTCTTATGATATCCCATACATTTAGATAAATATGACATAAGATAATAATTAGCTAAAGGACGAGTTGAAAATTTTGTTTTCCTTTTGTAGTATCGAAAGACGTCACTTATTAAATGAACCAACTGGTCTATATATCATCAAGGTAAGACATAAGTATCAACGACTAACCATTGCTTGGCCTCATAACATGGCCGAATATCAAAGCTACGCAATAATTAAACTAAAAAACAACAACGTTTCTGCTTAGGACGTCGTTTTCACATTTTTTTTTAAAACTTAGGCCCTACGGAAATCGGATAACATGTTATTTGTTACTTATTAGAAAACGTGCTCTAACATAAAAGTAATCCTTTGGGAATTGTGTAGTTTTGTTTATAAATAACAGTTCAATTCATTATGAATGTAGGCAGAAAATGATGGAGCATGTGATAATTTTTTCAAACTCGCTCTTATTTAAGCAATCCAAATTCCAATCAGAAATCTTCGGAAAAAAACATCATAACTTTGTCGCACTAGCCAATAAATCCCACTACATAAAAAAGTCCACTGTATTTTTTAGTTTTTGCCTTTTGATATTTTCCATTTTGGACATATGTTGATCATTCATTATTGGTCAATTTTTGTTCACTAACGATAAGTTAAAAAATTTTAATGGAAAAATTGTGGTCGACTTGATACAAAACTGACAAGGAACAAAAACAGCTCTGATAAAAATTGTACCTGAGGATTGCTAACTTTTACATGAACTTTGATAGCAATAATTTCTTGGTTATAATTGCCCTTTAAGTATCCAATAAAAAATGACAAATTATCACTCATCCATACAAAGTATTTCATATACATTACACACATAGATCATCATGAATCATAAATCATTTATTCATAAACTGAATCCAAATCCCGATTTCATCATTCTCGTCCTTTGTAAAAAATTTGTAAAATGATAGCTTACACAAGTTAAGTAAAAGTGAAGGTGAAAGGTGTGCTCCTTAAAATAATCTACTTATTTAGCGCTCATTCATATTCATCATCTTTCACTCATCATAATCAACCATCCCGTAAATTACAGTAATTTAATTACACGTACAAAGAAGATTTATTTTAAACTATTGAACATTTTTTCATTCTTTTCATCAAAAGTCGTAAATTGTAACAAGCCTGCTAACGTTTCGCTGTAAACATTTGTTTTATGTACTTCAACAATATTATATAATTTACTGTGGATTTTTCTTACATATGAAGGATTTTTTTCACATTCTAAAAAAAGGATCGTGTAGTCGTATGGAACAACCACTAACGTAAGCTTATGGGTCTACGGGACATAATAAATATAACAGTAGCTTTAACGTCAACGTGTCATGTACTTTTTTACCATTACATATCTGCATAAATTGTTTCAAACCCATCGGAGTCTTTCACTATCAATTTAATTATATTACATAATGAAACATTATAATATTTTTTTCGATTTTGTTCCTTTCCCCACTTTCGTTCATTTTCCCCCTGTGCCAAACAAAAACTTCCGCTTATCCAGTTCTAGCAACAGGCAATATCATCGTCAACCATTTATGTACAGAAACTATTCAAATTCATGAGAATATTATGATGACGACAAAACGGGCTGCTAAACATTATTATTAATTAGTTAATAAATAGTATGAAAAAACAAACAGTTTATATCCATGTTCCTTATGTGATAAGCACGACTCCATCTCCACCCTATACAAGTTTTATGCAGAGATTATTTATGCTAATAATACAGTTACGGTGTACTGGTTTTTTACACTTTTTATATACTTGTTTTAATAGGTATTTTTGCAGTTTTTCCAAAGCGGATTGTAGCCGTTCTAAATTGTATTGTACTATGCCACAGATATTTATATATGGTGGAAATTTAAAAAATTTAAAACAGTTGTAACCTAAATATCTGGAGAGAAAAATGTTACATTAGGATATACAAATTAGCTAATCACTATATAAACAATTTTTTATAACGTCAAAGCGCTTTATTGTTAGGATATCAACAGCAATATAAAATAACAAATAATTATACTATTAAAACATAATGATTCTAGGACTAGATCATTGCTTTCTCCATAAATAACAATTTAACAATGCGTGCACTCTCCCATTGCAACAACTCGGGCGATCTCTTTTCTATAAAATATATCGAGACATGACAATACTGAATAAATGTCATGGTCGATGGTATTTTGGTAACTAAATTCGTCACTCACAAAAAGCGGTTAAAGTCACAGGTTAATTACTACAAGTTAAAAATAACGTTATACTGCATTATCAATTTTATCATCCTTCTCTCCCTTACTGACTTCTGCATAAATAAAATATTTTTTCTAAGAATTCATAAATTGAAGTAAATATTTAGCTTATCCTAGTACTTAACAAAAAAATGCCTATCATTGGAAGCTGCTGTATGTATGATTGGAATGATTTGTGTGTAGTCACTAAACACTGAATATATACTAATCTTAACTCTGTCACTAGTAGAAACTTTGTTCCTGCTCCTTAAGAAAAAATTATAATTATTCAGTGAGAAAAATTAATTGAAATGTTCATGGTTTTTTATTATGTATGAAAAATTTAAAGATTTTTTTTGCTGGCAGTGGGCCTACATTCATTTAATCTTCCCCCATGTCAATCCAAGTACCATTCCATATAAAAGTTTTGTACGAGGTATAAATCTAGATTTACCACAAATGTGAAAAATGCCTCCTTTAGCTTAAATCGGAGTTTTTGTATTATCCAGTTAGCGTACAATATATATTATGCAGAAATATTTCTTCTTATAAAATTTCAAAGATTTTCCTTTTTTGGCCTTGTATAGCTTTCTATGATGAATTGTAATGAAAACGCATAGTTTGTTATTATATCATAAATACGTATAGTTTGCTTTGCTCATAGCTTATATTTTTAACTTTTTTGAGAGATTCTTTAAAAAGTATTTTTATCCATCCTATTCAATGCATTTTATAGCCTCCAGTCCAAAAGCAACAGAGCAATATTTTTGTATTTTCTCCTCATTTACAATAAAAAGCTTAGAAAATTGCTTCCAATTTTTTGGTTTTAATGAAAAAATGTAAAAAAGGTAGAAAAAAATTTAGTGATAAGATCATCTAATCTTTTTATCCAAGTATCAAACGAATTACTTTATACAGTGTTTTTTTTCTCTTACGTTGAGCCTATTACAGTACATCTTGGTTAGAGATTTAGAAAGAGTTGCAAATAGAAAAATCTAATGAACATTGGGTATTCCATCTTATTTCCGTTGACAATGAAAAGTCAGTTTGGAGCATCTTCTCCTCCAATGTTTTTGATACATCAGCCACCCTATAATAATCTTCTCAGCTAGAGATAATTGTATGCCTAATTTAATAAGAGTAATTTTAATTAATTACATGTGCATTTTTCCTTGTTAGGTTTGTGTATTTAGTTGTGATTCTATTTCCCTATTTAAAGTGTAAATTATGTACAAAGTTGTAATTTTTTTACATTCTCTTTTATGAAAGATTGTTGTTTCTTATATGATAAAAACAAGTCTCAACTTTTTTTGTTTGTATTGTGTAAGCGATGATGTCAGAAACAAGATGTATCATAAAGTTCTTAATATAAAGGTTTTTTCTTAGAGAATTCATTTCCTGTTGGGAAAATGAGAACACTGCAAAATGAGTATCACTGATATACAATTCATTATATGATAGTATAAATTTTTTCTGTAATTCATGTTCCATGTAAATATTATTTTTTTGCCTTTTCCTGTTGAAAAAATGTTGGTATTTTGATTTATATGAATAAATTCATTTTTTTTTGTGTTTGTTAATGAATCAAGCTCTCGTTCAATTTTTTTATATCATCGTAGATTTTCTTTCCCTTAGTCAGTGTTATTTAATACTTGACGATGATTCTGGACAAGGGCTCATTTTGTTAGTTCTTGGGACTGACCCCGAATTTCGCTCTTTCGTAGTTGCTTTTTATACCCAGTTGAACTTAGCCAATCATTCCAAATATACAAATACTTTAGCTAGTGTATATAGTTATGTACCACAATATTATTATTTTCTTTAGTAGATTTATATATTATATATAATTTTTTTACGTAAAAATTATTTTTGAAAGTACTTGCCAACTACTAAAATACCGATCAACAGGTCTGCCTTACATAGTGCAAATCCATGGCAATTAACAGCCATCAATGATTTTCTAGCTTTGATTTCTACAAGCGAACATGTAAAACCTTAGATAAAGTTAAGTAGGTTATTAGTTATTATGATACTAGCATCTACAAAGTCATTGTATTCTTTTCATCTATATATGAGCATCTTCAAATTGTGTCCGAAACTTCACCCAATCACTCCACCCTGCAACGCATTAACAACTCCCTCCCATCAACATTATCATATCGTCATCATCATTATCCTGAAACAATTTGCATTTATGCATCATTTTCTCGTGCTAATATAGCTTGTTTTTTTTTCGTTCGTTCTTTTTGGTTAGTTAGTATGTAGCGCTATTTTTTTCTTCCAAATAAACTGTTATTTTTTGTACGATTCTGGATGACTTGTAAAACTTGTGTGTAGTTTAATGGTGGAACTCTGTGTTTTCTCTTTTAACCTCAGAAGTGGGTTTGGAGGAAGGAGAAATGAGTTGAATTATTTATGGGCCTGTGGCCACCGGGATGTATTTGAGGGTGTAAGAGTTCTTCCAAATTTCCGCGAGTGTGACTGCAGAGAAGAATCTGTGGAATATGTAGAGTGGTAAGCAGAACCGTTGAACGAGAATCCATGGAATAGTCCCGAAGAAGCTCAACTGAACTGGGTCCTTTTCCACTTTGGGAATTTCTAATGTTATAATAGCCCACATGGTCAAGTTTGTTATCAACAACAGGGTGACAATCTGACGGCCTGGTTTTGTCCTGCAATGTTCCGGGAGGTGAATTCGACGGCGGCCCACATCCGAAATGAAGAGCATTTGGATGATGATCTGGAAAATTGGAGAGGGAAATTTCAGTACATGATGCAATAACCATTAACATTTAAGAAGGATATTAATGAATTTTCTCATAAAAGATTATTGTACAACGAGCAATAATTTGTAAGCGAACCTGGAGAATGACAAGAGCGGCAGTCCCTGCCACCAACAGTGCTGGGATGTCCAATGAGAGTCCAAGAACGGTTCCTGAGATCAAGCTGAAAAGAGCATACCCGAAAACTCCGAGGATCGAGACACGGAGTAGAATGTCCCGTAAGGGACTCCCATGATCTCCATGAAATCTTAGACGCCTTACTCTGCAGGTAAGAGAAAAACGAGTTCCACACGTATTTAAACAGTTTGTCTTGCATGACTACCAATCTTTTGTGCAGCTCAAGGAAAGGCATTTTTTTTTAAGTTGAAGTGCTTATATCACAGCGTTAGAGAAACCAACTATTAAAAGTACGATTGGTAGGCGTGAGAGCTAACCTTATGAATCCTATCAGGGTGGCCAAGAAGGAAAGGAGGAGAAGCCCTGCGTGAGAGCAGTCAGCCAGATAAATTGCCAACCACTTAAATTTCTCCCTGGCAATGAGGACAAAGAAGAGAATGAGACAGATCAGAGCTGTAACCAACAAGAGAAGTCCACAGAATAGCCCTTTGCTTGCTCCCACACAATCGACTGGACCTGTCGGGGCTGCAGCTCCCTCCGGGGCTCCAGCAGTGTACCGACTGTAAGAGTCCGTTCCCATTTCCCAATCCTGCTGACTCTCCTCGCCTTCCTCAGCGTTCCTAGAGGCATCCAGTCTAATGAGTTAACGAAGTAATCAATAAGAAACTCCCAAAACTATATATTTTTCTCACACATGACTTTCGACGTAACCCTTAACGGTTAAAAATGGACGTAAGCGGCTCCTCCCAGCGTCTTTTTCATACCTTTTGGGAGTACTTTTATATCTCAAATATAGGTTTAAACTTTCTTACCCCTTCGTTGCCGGAGTTCGTCCAATATTCCTCCAAATGATGAAAACAATAGCAGCCGCGATTAGACTGTACTCAATAACCACTGGGAAAAGGTATGGAGCCGCATCGCTCACAATTGTTCCCATGTATGTGAATCGTTCACAAGTGACATTCAACGGCAGCGGGGACCCAGTGTCAAATGACTTTGGTGGTGGCGTCGTTGTCCTAGGAATACTCATGCCACCCATTCCCATCCCGTAATTGTTTCCTCCCATGTTGTTGTACGAATTCATGTTATCCATATCTGGAGAAGTTGTTGTCATTTCCGTTTTGTTCCAGAAGCCCAACCGTGCATAAATTAGGCGGTTCCCCTCTGAAATCACCAAACCACAATATTTATCCGGGGAATAAGGGCGGAAGGAGGAGTAGCAAACTTAATTAATAGCACTAGTCCCCAAGTGACACAAATAATGATTTATATGACACACTAGAAAGCACTCAAGACTCAAGTATGTAGGGAATAGTAACTACACAAACCTTTGATCAAATAGTCCTCCGAGTAGCCATCATTGTGCTTAGTGATCTCCTTGAAGCACTCTCGTACCAAGATCCGTATCCAAACGCACAAGTTGGTTGCGACGACATGCATCAATCCAAATCTTGCAATGATTTTGAATTTGTGGATTCGGAGCTGAAAATCAGATGCATAAAAACGTTTCATACTTTCATAGAAAAGGCCCATCATATTTTTTACTCATAGCCACCCATAAATTTTTCATTTTCATCACGAATGACTGCATACCCTGGAGTTGATAAAGATGAAATACATCTGCATGAAAGTGAATATCAACTGGAGGAGAGGGTTCACGCCCCGCAGAATATTGTAGCAAGAGGACCCAATAGGAATCTCAAAGAAAGCTCCCAGCTCCAATCCAATGTAGATCATCGCACCAAGACCGAAAGCTAGAGACAACAAAGGAGAACTCAAATCAGCATAAAACAACAGAAAAACCACTACCGTTTACAAAACCGCCCAGTATCTGTTTTTTAAGTGCATGGAGTATCATCATCATCATCATCATCATCATCACCATTTCAGCTTCTATTTATCCACTGAGCACCTTCCTTCCGCCTCTCTGTTAAAAATACTCGAGAGATAGACATCATCTTTCCTTCGAATGGGGTAAAATGTTAGGCGAGAGAAAGTCATCATCATCACCCTCCCGATTATCCCAATCCTTTCTCCTGCTCGCTCACTTTTAATAACTCTGCATACCTATTCATGTGCCCTCTGAAGCGAAACTTTCTTTTGTGGGTTTCTCCCCCGTGAAAAGTGGAGATTACGCCTAACGCTTTCACAAACTAGCTAGTGTAACAAATATCAACATTTTACCTAAGCTAATTTCCCCACATGACAATGTTGACTCAGCCAACCGAGTATTTAATGATAATTGCTTTTCCTAACTAGCAAAATCAGCATTCTCGTAATCACATGACAATGGAGCCAGTCCAAATGCAAATACCTACCTATCATCATTTCCCCACCTAAAATTGTGACAATGGGCACTTCCGTGCTAGTCCCACAAAACACTTAAAACATTCATCATACCTGGGATGACAGACTGAAATGCTTTGGCTCTCATATGAATTGTTTCAACTATAAATGTCCCAGTGGGTGATCCTCAACAGTGTACGAATGCCAAAAACTACAACACGACCTTTCATGTCATATTTAAAATTCATACACTCCAAGATGTTTGTCTTCCAGTTGACTAATATAATATTCCAGAAAAAGACTCAAAGTCTGAGGGAGAAAGCCTTCCCTTTTATAAAATCTGAATGACTACATAAAATCTCTACCTCGTCTCCACAGAAACATTATTTTATTAGTAGGGCTCTTACCACCATGTGGAGAAAGCGAAGCCTTCCACAAGGTTTGCAATCAATGTTCGTGGAAAGAAAGATGTTTTTAGAGAGCAAACAAAAATCCTGGATAGGATGCCAAAATAATATAATAATCATAAAAATAACCGCCACGGTTGGCGATCCCTTCCCAAAAAACGTCTATTATTATCACGAGAAGCTAACATGTATGAATATATGTACATACTAAAAAATATTGTAATAATGCGGTAAACTCCTTCTCTTCTTTATATGCTTGAATGATGAGGCGAAAGGAAGGGAGGAAAGCAGTGGAATTCCCATTTTTGGATGGGAGAAGATGGAGCGAGCGAACAGACATAGCACATTAGCATTTCCAGCACGCTACACTTCCAACGGGAGGAGAAACCTCTGCTTCTGAATTTTGCTTTGCTTGGATGGAATTCAACGAACTCTCTTCCCCCCACTACCTTATCATCGGAAGGGCTGGTAAAAAACCAACTTCTCAAACAAGCATAGATTCTGAGTGAAACTTACCAAGTGTTCCCATTCGTAGGAAGAAGGATCCGTGGGCAGTGTCACTTTGGCTCGTTTTAGGTTTTTGGCTCTCCTTGGCAGATGTTGTTGCTGACTCCGCAGCAGATTTTTCTTGGCCTTGTGAAGGTGGTTGAGCGGCGGTTGACTCCGCTCCTTCTCCAGATCCGTCATTGAGGTTCACATCTTTTGCATCACTTCCTTTTCGCACTCCCTTCAGCATGCTCTAAAGAGGGGAGGAGAATGATAAGAGAAAATAATCAGCTTTTTGTGTAAAATGTATTCCATTCAAAATTTAAGATATGTCAGTATAGTTAGGCATGTAGTTTAATGAAGTAATCCTTTATATACAATGGCCCTATAGGTAAGTACATGTGCTTATTTTTATGGTTATTATATGTTATCATCATCCCATAATTACACATAGCCCATTCCATTCTTCTTAGCGGGGTAAGTGCACCCACCACATTTTTTGCCAAGCAGTTATTTTAACCGAGCAGATCTTCTTTCCGCAAGTTAACTTTCAGTTAGTTCACAGTTTGGAAGGTGAAGTTGTGCTACTTCCTGTTACAAATTTTAAAGCCAATGCATAATATTATTTATATTATCCATGGAGCTATATAGCCTGAGATGATATGATGGCAGTAAGCGTCAAGCGACTCGTTATACAAAATAGCTTTTTTTAGCCTCTCCGTCATTTAAGAGAAGCTGGTAAATGAAGATCAAACAACGCTTTGCCGATAAGCATAAATATAACTATATCACTATAACTCCAGCAAACTATACTTAAGCGTTTGTCGAAAATTACAATGAAAAGGTAAAAGGGAAAAGCTGGGAGACAGGCCAAAGTTCAAAACTCTTAGATTAAAGAAAAAAAGTTTTACAGGGAAACAAGGCGTACATACTTGGGGAGAAACCAGGAAGATAAAACTTTCTCATCCTTTCTCTCACTTTTACTTTCTTTTTCTGCAAGAGGGGATTACAAAACTAGTATTTTTCACTACACTTCGCTTCTCCCAGTTAGGAAAAGCATCGTGAGGGATCAACCATGAGTGGCCATATTGCATTAGATGCCTGAGTGACACAAGTCATCCTCATTTCATCCACAAAAGAAAGGGAACATGACTATGACAATTGGGAAAAGAAGTAAGAAAGCAAAAAAGTATAATACTGCCAGAAAAAGAATGAAAATGACACGAAATCGACAGTGCAGATTGTGCACAGACCAACAGTCGCCTCAAGAAAGGGCTACATTAAGAACACGTCTGAAACATTTGCGATACCGTATTAGCAACACAGTCAACTTCATCATAGCCAATCAGATATATTTAGTTTTTTTCCTCCAACTTCATCAAAAAGTAAGGGACCAGATGTCTAACATACGTAATCATTTGAAGACGCATGAACGACTGGGGAAAATTGTATCAGGGGAAAATAAATGTTTTTTTTTTGCAAAAAAATCGGAATAAATATGATGTGAGTTGGGACCGCACGGAAAACCAAATTCAATTTCACACCATAACAATTACAAGACTACATTTTGAGTGAGAGGAGAAAGTGAGTGGCAATTTTTGTTGATGCTCTCCAATATTAACTTTCCCTTCACTCAAGTAGGGAGATGAGAAAATGATGGATTGTTACATTGATGGATATATCAGAGATGGGGAAATTTGTGTACTTCGGCGTACAACAAACTTTGTGGTTTGTTCCTTTACAGATCGATTGCATGATGAGAGGAAGACATCAAATAAACAAGTAACTTGTCTGATTTTGATCTTCAAAGGAAATCAACTCATGACATGAGCAGCAGATCATAGCAAAATTATTAATATTAACATGCAAGCCCAATCTGTAATTTTAGCTTAAACATATAGTTATAGTAATTACCTAATCATTTCGGGTAAACATATAATTTATAAAAATTAATACATCATAATCGACCAGAATTAAATACAACAAAAAAGATTAAGCAAAAAAAAACAGAACAGAAAATAAAATAAAAAAGTACAAACCTCACTTGGCAAGACCGCGTCATGTCTTTCTCGTTCAGCCAACTCATACTTGCCTTTGTGTCGACCCTCCTAAAAAAATAAACAGGGTTACGGGAGAAAAATGAAAATTAAAAGAATACTGAAAAATAAATAAAAAGACTAGAATAACAAAATAAACTACATAATAAATACATACAAACTATAAAGGTGAACGATGGGATAATACAGCATATTATTCATATTTAAACTAAACTAAAATAACCCACGGAATATTAAATATCCAGACAAAGAGAAACTGGCAAACTATTTTCCAAACTTAATTTAAGCCATATCCTAGATTACAAGCGAGTTTTCATTTTTCCTATCACGTACAGTGAAAACATCACAACTTCTCGAAATACAACTTTCATTCAATCTCCTGTCATTTATGCAAACAAAATATAAAGCATATATTTTGTCCATCCAACGAAAAACAAATAAACTATATACCAAATATAATGAAAATAATAGAAAAAAAATATACGAAAGAGGAAAATAATGCAATTTAAATCTTCCTTTCCGGTTCTCTTCTCTCAGCTTTATCCAAAACATAATGGAATATGAAGTTCTTCCAGGAATAAAAAACCCACACGTTTTTAAAGCCATAGCTGAAATATTAAGAGAAACGTGCAGGGGCAATATTCAACTGGATGAAAATGAAATTTTTCTACACATTTTCTAAGCATCATATATAGTCTCGTGGCAGTGTTTTTCTGTATTTAAGATATAATAAAACTAGGTCTACGCAAACAGCTTTTACATTCTTGCGTAATATCAGAGTGACGACTAGTGCGCCGCCATTTTTCTCCACTCGTCTTAAAAATTAATCATCCAAACTCCTCAGCCATTCTTCTTCCCTTCACTTTCAATTCCATTCCCAGCCCATGATTTTTTTTTTCATTCTCGGAGGAAAGAGCAAACAAGGGATATAAAAAGGTGGCTTTTTATCCCAGTCTTAAAAACGCATTTTGGTGGTTCGTCTTTCCTACACTTTGGGAGTCTTTAGGCTTCAATCAAAGAGCCTGTGTGCAACTGTATTTCTTTGTGAAAAAAAAAGTTGAGCAATTTCATTTTCAACAGAGTAACTTATAACTGTACGTCAACTGTATTGAATACCTTTTATATAAAGAATGGAGTAGGCTTGCAAAAACTACCTTTCAACATTATCCATTTCAACTTTTTCTTCCCGTCAGATTTTTTCTTTGAATGGGACTCCGAGATTAGATCCCTATTATTATTCTCTTCTCACAAAAACACTCCCTCTTTGAAATCAATGCAGAGAAAAACTACCGCAATACAATAGAGGCAATTCTAAACTATAAACAATTCTGCTACATATCGGGTAATAATTCTCTGG
>JAQGAG010000894.1:0-12231 GCA_034696835.1 Lepidocyrtus lignorum
AATTTGTGACTGGAAGCTCGAGAGCTTCCCTTTCATGAATGCTTTCCCAAGACTACTCCACTTTATACCTACAAATATATGAAAATATGAATATCAAATTGATTAGATTGAACTGATCGTGAGCGACTTGAGCGAGGCTAGGAATTGGGAGTAGTGGATAATTAGATGCATGCTTTTTGCACTCACCGCTGATCATACCGTTAAAGATAAGAACAAGGCCGGTTGGCCGGTCCTCATGATTATATTTATATCCAGCATAGAAAAATTAGTACGGGTAGTAATATTTTTTTACGGCACACTCAAATGAGTCTTCATGGCTTAATGGCTTATTATCCCAGATAACCAATCGGATCCGGATTTTCAAGGTCAGCTTCCGCCACCTTCCCCCACCATATTTATCCCTATGACTGGCTCGAAAACCAAGTACAAAGAAGTGGAGGCTGATCGGCTGATGTCAACCGAAATATAGGCGAACCGGAAACTATATTGGCTCAAGGTCAACCACTAAATACGTCAACAAGACGGATGGAAATACCGCGAGCCCCATTTATTGTTAGTTTCCAATAGACTCATCCACGCGCAAGAAACAAGCTGTTAGAGTACTCCACTTTTAGCAGCAGCGCTAGCGCTTCCGCTGGGGATGGTGGTGATAAGCCGATCGTAATTAGCAAATATTTAGTCACGTTCCTGGACATAATATGGTCATGTATTTGTCGGGCTCAAACATTTAACTGACAAGGGGTTGGATGTAAGTTGTAAATGGGATCAACTCCCCTCCATTTTGCTGTGAGGATTGGAAAAGGTAGCGTGCACACACAGCCCACAGCTCGGGACCTGATTGATTGAGAATGAGGCGGACAGCGGATGTTCAGTGTTAGCCGTAGGCAATGCAAGGAGTGAAAGTATGGAAACGCTTGGGAATTGGAAATATCGGGGAAATAATAAGTCAATAAGTGGCACACGCCTGAGCATGATCCATTGTTAAGAACGACAAAGGGTACATTCTTCTGGGCAGTTAAAATAAGTAAATACATTAAATTAATGCTAGCTGGAAAAGGTCTACTACATACGTATTTGTAAAATGTTAAATGTCCGTTTAAATCGTACTCAATTAAAATGTATGATTTTTTCATATTGAAGAGACGCCAAAAAATGGGACAAAGATATGGATTGGGATTGTATTGTGATGGAGGGTAAAGTAGAAGGAGCATCAGCAGCAGCTCAGCTCTCATGTAGCAAGCTCAACCCAAACAAACCAAACATGCGCTCAAGCCAAATGCCTATCTCTTATCATCATGAATCACCATCTTCCACTTTTGACTTACTCCGCTGCAGCTAAGCTGTGCATTTATCCTTCCTTGGACTTATATTTTTCTCATTGAACACAATTAAAATTAGTTAACTTTTAGGTCAATTAAAATTCGGTCAAAGTTTAATTTTGGGAGGGGATTTGGATGATATCCAGGTTAGGTCCAGGAACCAGGTTAATTATCTTGTTGATTATTATAAGGCTGTGTTAACTGTTGTGAAGATAAAGTACGTCCTTGTACAGTTGTGCCCCATATCACTGACGCAATTCAAGAATGGGTTGTTCAGGCAAGATCTCGGAAACCTGTAACAGCTGATAATTTGGAGCCTAATGTATAATGCCCAAGCAAAAGCCAAACATTTGGTATTTTTCTTAAACATTAAACTGAATGAAGCCGACTTAATTGTGTAAATTATTATTACGAAGCATTTAGATAGACTTTGGTTTTCTAGGTGTGCATAATTGAAATCGGAGGGACAATTGGTGACATTGAAGGGATGCCCTTCGTCGAAGCGTTTCGTCAGCTCCAGTTTCGCGTTCAGTGTCAACCAGAGAGCAAAAATCGAAGCCAACCTAGACATCTGTTCGAGAGCTCCGTGGACTCGGTTTAAGTCCTCATCTGATTGTCTGTCGTTCCGAAAATCCTATCAACGAATCTGTAAAGGATAAGATTTCCAACTTTTGTCGTGTTGCACCACATCAGGTACTCAAAGATAATAATAATAAATCTTACTTCTTCCTAATACACTAGTCAATTTAACGACAATTAATAAAATATTTATTTTAATTGGTTTATTTTAATTTTAGGTAGTCTCCATTCATGTCTGCAGTTCCATTTACCGCGTGCCACTCCTTTTTTCCATGAAAGGCTCCAGCTTCCTATTCCAAGCCCAGTTGATAGGTACCAGTCCACTAACCTTAACCCTTTCCATTATTACCAACTGGAAATAATATGCACAATTAAATTAAAAACACTGGAAAATAAATTGCTAACTAAATTCTAATATTCCTTTTATCTTTATTCTAAGACACGATAGGCTCCTACGCCTCCGTGACAAAAGCTCTTGGAGATGCTGCATTGGCCACTGGGCGAAAGATGAACTTAAAGTATATTGATGATGCTGAGGAGCTGGAGGAGGAGACACTGAAGCTCAATAATCCTGTCAAGTATCACGAAGCGTAATTTATATTTGCAGTTCCCTTCCAGTGGCATAATTGTACCTGAAGGCTTCGGGAAACGTGGACTGGAGGGGAAGGTTCTCGCCGCCACCAACTGGTGCAGACAGACTCAACAACGATAAGCCGTGTTCGGGAATGTGTTTGGGATTTCAGGTCGGAGGTGGTAAATGCAAAAACCTAATATTTAAACGCACTTTTGCATGGTACATTATCATGTTTTTTTTTCCAAGCACTTGTCATTTCGATAAGTGTACAAAATATTTTTTTAAATTAATTTACGACCCCCACTAGATCAGGAATCGCCCATCCTCCACCTCTCGCCAACTTGGGCCATCCCCATCCGGTTTTTTCTCTGCGACTTCCCCCGCGCCCCTTCTTACTCCCCCTTCGTGGGGGTAGCGATCTCTGAACTCATAGAGAAGGTCTTCATCATCCTCCACCTCCCTGTTGACTAATGGCTCATCCCTGTAGCGATTCCCCTGATTCCTATTCCTCTGTTGTTGGGGGTATTCCCCAGAGTCCTCCACATTCCCCCCTGATTGGTTATATTGACCTTGGCGGAAGCATGGAGCGTTGTCAGCGTCAGCATCTTCGCTTTCCGAAATTTGACTGGAGTATACTAGACAACCATCGGGTTCGGATTCCTCAACTGATCTGGATTGTTATTCTGTGGAGGAGGGAGGGGATAAATGCACCAGAGATTCACTTTCAACTTACACAATTAGGGTTATCCCAAGCAGGAGGGCTGCATGATGTGGAAAAAAATATTTTTTTGTAGACATTTTGAGAGGTCCGTTTTAAAATACTTAATTGTAATTACTTTTATATGATATGATTATTATGATTTAATATATTAGTGTAAGAATAATTTATAAAACTGCTTTTTTTTCTTTTCTTTACAAAACAGGAAGTTCGTTGGGCATAAGAACGCCAATTCTACTGAAATGGACAGTACAACGGATGTCCCTGTTGTCATTGAGACATTGACATGCCGGAGCAGTACACGGGCAAAATGTAGGCAACCATACGCCCTATTGTATTCAGATCGGAGGAAAAGTCTATCTTATTGAGGTAGACCCTTGTCTAAATACTTCCATTCAAAAGTGACGAGGAATATGATGAAGGATGATGCAATTCAAAAGTATGCATGTTGATGTTTTGTTCATTTCATTTTTTAGAGCAACGGTGGAGGAACGCCATCGGCATAGATATGAGGTCAACCCTGGACAGTTGGAGAGATCTGTATCGGAACTGAAAAATATGAATATGAGCTGGGAGTAGCAAAACTGTCAGGGATGAATTCAATTTGTTTGAAGATGACTTGCCATCGGCTATTGAGAAGTTGAAGTTGCAAATGAGCAATTCCTTGAATTTTGATGACTATGCTTGTTTTTTAGTGACACGCTATTCTTTTTGGTTTTAAAATACTATGTTGGTTAGCTTGTTCCATTATTATATTACTTAATCTACCTCCATTAAACTGTTTTCTCCATTTTTAAAATTAAAAAAGATTCAATGTTATAAAAAAGGGATTTTATGCGCATTTAAAGTTTTGCTCCTGATATGAATGAAATCGGAGTGATATTACGTTCCGTTTAAAAATACATTATTTTCTAAAAACTAAAACTTACGTAATGTACCTAACAGGTATCTCTGTGTGCCATGTGTTTACGATATGATAAACAAACAGTGATTTGATACTTGATTACCTTTTCGTCCTTGTCACATTCCTTAAACTTTTATTTTCCTTGGATCAAAGAACAGTTATTTTCGATAGTAGTTAAAATATCAAATAAATCTATTGCATATTGTATAATCGTAATCGTAACACAGTTTTAAAATATCAATGGAATAATCATAATCACAACCAGTAAAAATTAATAGTATACAAAAAGAATCTCAAATACTGGTTCCACTCGGTTAACTTAAATTCCCTCATCCTGCGGTTTCCCTAGTCATGTAATATTTTGAAAGGTGTCAGTGTTCGAGGAATACTTGGTATTTGCCTGGCCCACTCTCTTCTCTGCTGTAGAAGGATTTACGATGATAAAACTAAAATTGATTAGAATAAAAATGTTAGTAAAACAGATTATACTAAATCAGAATACAATAATAGATCATCATTAAATCAGGATTTGCATTTGTCAACTGAATTATAGTCTACACAACTTACTTGAAGGGGAGTAAAAGGCAATGCTCGAAGCAGTTCCTGAAACTTGGCGCTTGACAGTTGTACATAGTCCCTCCCAAAACCTGCTGCTTTTGCAAATTCTTCTTCTGTAGAGTTTTCGATGATACATATTCTGACTTTTGTCTTCTCGTCGAGCTGTGCCAATGTAATATTCCGGCTCCTCCTTTATGATTAAAAAAAAGTAAGCATTTAATATTTTGAAGTACACTTACATGATGCGTTTCACTTATGATGTATTAATGATTAAGTTTACAACAATTAAATTAAATCATGAAAGGTATTAGCTTTTAATTAACTTACACTACCAAATGTAAATCGGCTGGCATGTTTTCTGAGCTCTGTGTATTGGGTTTTCATTTTTCGAGCCCTTTCAGATGAGTGCACCGAGCTTAACTTTACTTTTCAGCAGTTCAAATAATTCCATCACAAAATAACTTTACTTTGCAAAATGAACTGCTAAAAGTAAATGCTGTAACTTTAGCTGCTAAATTACACTACTACCCGTTTAATTTTAATTAGCTAGAGTTCTCAGTTCATTTCACATTCCAAAACAAATGAACACCGAGCAGAGCTGCAATCAGATCAGATCAGCAGACGAAACTATAAACTATCAAAAGAAAACACAAGGTTGAATTTATCGCGTATTCTCAACCCGCCCCAGACTTCACAGACCTGTCTTTGTTGCAACAACAACAACTGCAGGGATAAAGCCAGCATCAATCAAGCCATGCAAAGTGCATTATGGCTTGTTTATTTCTCGCTTTGTGTTCGAAAAAGATAAGATAAAATTATCCTGCTTTAACTTTTGTGCTTATCAGCTTATCAATTATTCAAATTGGAAATTTATTCAGTGGAATATTTACTAAAAGATGAGAAAATGCATGAAGATCGTATATTATAGCTTGTCTTCGCCCGGAATGTCTTCAATCTATGTATTTAGTCCTTCTTCACTGTCGGCTTCCACTTGCTATTTCGTCGAAACATGTTGCTGGATTGGCTCATTTTAAATCAAATCCCCCAAAAATTAACATATTAATTAACCTACTTCCAATTAACCTAATCAAATGAAAAGTAAAACATTCTCATCCTTCTTCAGACTTTCCTCACCATTCCTTTCAAAAATTGCATAAGATTTCCTCCTAAAACTCTGGACGGTGACTCCACCCACACTACTCCCCACTACTCCCCAGCCCCACAAGAATATAAAACAAACATTTATGCTCTCCATATTCTCTACTCCCCTCCCCTTCCTTCTAAAAAAATATCTTAATTACCCTAAAAGGAGTCGTAAATTTAATGACCGTAGTCCAGTTCCCTTTGTAGGCTGCAGGTAATCTTAGACTACTGATCTACTACAAGGAAACGCATAAACATAAAAATAACAATCACGCGACAAGGTATTTAGTACTCTTAAATGCCCTTCTCCTCCGGTAAGATATATTCCTCCAAAGTTATAAATGAGCCACTTAAAGAGGAGAAAAATGGGTGGAGTGGGGGAAAACCCAGAGAAAAATGGAATTATTTACGGGAATGATGATACAGCCAAAGGGGCTATTAAGATGATGCGGGGTTTTCCTATCTTGAAAAGATATTAAATATTATGCTGATGGTGGAACAGGCTATATACTCATTATGCAAATCGAGTATAATATCACCAAGCAGACCACCGGTACCTCTACCGCTACCACCAACAGCGGCATATCCATAGTTATCATCCATGTTCCATAATTTGAAATATATCCAAAATCATGTAAATAAATATGTATATAAAAACACCGAAATATATTTTCGCCTTCGATACACACTGTACTAAATTTCTAGCAATTAATTGGCACTACTACCAAAGTCTATGGGTTAGGAGGGCGGAGGATGGATGGTTGCTAGGAAAAATAGGTTGAATTTAGAGGCATATACAAATAACTACGTACTGGGCTTTCACAACTCTTAGGCAGTTGGCTGCACGCCTGGCATACCCATAGCATCGTTTGCACGCCAACTCGTCCACTTGCGGAATGTAGCAATTTAGCCTCCGCCGACTGCCTAAGAGTTGTGAAAGCGGAGTATGTTGTATACATCAGGTAGGATTCAACAAGCAACTTCTTATTGGGAACCTTTGACTCTTCGAAACTCTTCAAAACTAAAGCAAGCAACTAATATTTAATAAATAGTGGATGTAATTAGATGTACTTAATATGGCTACAGAAGTTCATCATTGTTCTCGTATTTTCATCATGAAACATTCCTACACTACTAAAAACCCTTTCTTCGTAGGTCAAACCCTGTCAAATGATAATATTATGTACGTGCATAATTTTACACGATTGCTTATTCCACGAGCCGAGTTGAAGATTGAGAGTTAAAAATGCATAGCTAAAGCGAAGCAAGCCAACGAGAGAGAAACATAAGCAAACTTATTGTACAGTTGTGCAATGACCACACGAGCGCGTTTCATATCCCCATTACACGAACCAGACCGGCAACGCTTCGCCATCATCCTCATCTTAGGCTGAATCCGGTTATCATATTGTCATCATACTTGATGTTCCATTCACATTCGGTTTTTTCTAACAATACTAATATAAATATCATAAGCGGAAGGGGTAAAACTTACCCCGAGCTAAAGAGTGGCGTCTGTCTGGGGACAAATTCATTTTTTAACTTTTACTATCAAATATTAGTACTCTCTTCCTGGATTGGATGCCGATGCGATGATGGGAGTGCCATTTGGTAGTCGGAGGTGGCGAGGAATTTTTTCCGTACCTGTAGCCGTTAGAAGTTATTGAGATAGACAGTTTACAATTCTACAAATTCTCTGGCACTTAGTCAAAGGTGCTGTGAACTTGGGGAGGAAATATTAATCTTTATCTTTATAGTTACTGTCACTGCCAATGTATTCATACGAATAAGACAGATGGAAGCCGAACCTTCATTTCAAATTGGAGATAAAAAGACATACATTTTACCTACCCGTGTGATGTAAAAATATTTTAACAAATTGCGCGAAAAATTATTCATTTCCATCATCATTCCCATTCCCCACCACCATATATAGTAAAGGACATAGTCCCAGCAAAGATGTTCCTTCACAGATGCGGGGCCTGTGGCCCTCTACCTACACTCACCTTCTCGCAAAAAATTCGAGAAAAATGCAAAAGGAGCTTTTTGCACATCTAATTCTAGATAGAAAAGTGGGATAGTAACTTCTATAAATTCAATATTATGTGAACGGGACTCTGGCTTCCTTTTATGGGATATTTTGTATTAGTGTAATAGTAAGGGTGAATCATGACAAGTATAAGATGCTGATATCATCCAGTACTTACATCTAACAGGATCAAGCTTAAAAGGGGGATGATGAAGATGATGGGATTTGATATAACAAATGGACGCACTTTCTCAGTCAGTGGGATATTCCAAAGGGAGGCAAACTTTTGATCAAGTACACTTACATACCTAATATACATTGGAATAATATGTGACACTTTTTCATTCATATTGCGACTGTGCTACTGCTTTTACCAACCCTTATCACATAATCGTATACAGGAAAGTTGCTCCTGCCAAGTGCCAACAAGAAAAAGACACATTTTCGGATTTTCGGAAAGTAAAAGGGGGGCTTTTGGAGAAAAGTCACAGTTAAACAAAAATTTACCCGAAAAACTCATCCACGGAACGGAATGCATGAACATGTTGAAACACCACGAAAATTGCTCCCACCCACAAGACCACTTGAGCTGATAGGAACAAGATGTGCAATGACATGGGAAAGAAAAGTAAATACAAAAGTGAAAAGATGTATATAATGCATATTTGAACTTGGATTGAAGATTGGGTATTGAGTAAAATAATTGTGCTTTTGGTTGGATTACAATATTCATCCTTCACTCTTTCCTCACTTCTACATCTCCGAACTTGTCTGATTTGATGAATGGCAGCTCCGCCTATATGTTATAGATAATTCCTCATTTCCGAATAGTAATTTGGATCAATATCAAGCAACTTCGATTTCAAAGGGAAATAGCAACGTAAAACGTATTGGGTTGTTTTGTGATTGGAAATTGAAAATAGATAAAACAGTGTTAATATCTTAAGGGAAAATGAGGATGTTTATACCTTTCAGTCAATTTGACGCCTGGTCCATTCCATACCACGGATTCATATATAACTTTGATGTTGAACATTTATAGTGCGCAAAAATGTTTAAATCAGTCCAATCTTAAACGAGCACTAATCCTGTCGGTGTAAATAATCACACACCAATTTTTTCCCACCATTTACACCGGAAGTTTTCTTTCAACCAATTCACCTTATAACAACCTGTGCTTAAGTATTGCCTCTCAAGATGTCCACAGTAAAGTAAAATATAAACTTGTGGTAGTAAGTTCAACGTAACATGCGTCTTGCCTTCAACAAAGAATCTGCGTGTGCTCACTCTCTCGAGATTAACTCTGGAGCAATACGGTTTTCGTATCATTCCACTCGCAAATATTACACAAAGGCGTGGGTAAAAAAAAACAGCCCAAGTGCGTGAGCCACAGGGAAGTAGCGACAAGTCATAAAACACTTCTGGTTTTTGCACTACTTTTCGCAAACCAATTTTATACGCCTTGGTGTACCGTGTGTAATAATATGCCTTGCGTAGTGTAAGAATGTAGTTGTCTTTCACCATTTATTTCGCTAATATGCTTTACTTCAACACAACTGTTATTGAGGGTGCCACAGTATATATATCAAATGTTTACCGCTATGTAGGTAGTTCATATAGACTTCACTACAGAAGCAACAGTAATATTATTATTTCGCTTTACTTTCTCATTTTTATAGTAACTTGGGTCTAAAAAATGAGGCCAACATCCTTCCTTCCTTTGACCACCCACCGTGGCCTAAAGAACAAAATATAATCAAACATAAGACCGGAGAACTCTTAAAATATCAAATGACATGGTTCAGTGAAGGGTGAAACATAGTACAACAAACATAAACAACTCAATATCAAGCAAAAAAATACCTACCTAGGTACTCATTTTTCCGGAGGTGTGCCCAAAATTGCATACAGTGAATGTTCACATTCAACGTATTATCAAAGTTCCACCCAAATCTTACAGTTACGAAATACTCCTCGGCATATTTATAATTTATCCATTGTACAGCTTTAGTATACCACCTCAAGTGATAATGATATGACAGTTTCAAATTACCCGATGAAATCAGACAGAACATGGCACAGTTCTACACAATCGTATATATGAACTGAAATGAAACAAAACCTGGAAGCTTCCTACATTTTCAGAATCTAATATTTCAGAAAATAATTCACTGCCATCTTCCTCCTATATATATGCCAGAGGGAATATAAGATGGCAGCGAGGAACTCTTTTCCAGACAGAAAGGTATATACCAACAGGCCCTTGCCTTATGAAGCATATTATTACAGTTAACGTATATTTATTTATTAGCAACAGGTAAGTACTAAGGTCAAGCATAATTTTATCCAGTTATTGTTATTGTCCAATTCAGCTGTTTGCATTTACATCTACACATCAAATTTGTAGATTATACAAAGGCTGAAAGGGACCTTTACTTACGTGTAGGAATTTTGAGTGTTTTTGCACTGGAGAAAATCTCAGACTGGCTGTTATTGGCACCCGGTGGGTGGTGTTGATGGTGGGCCGTGTAAAATTTACGTCAGTTTTAATGCCATGAATATCCCGTCTGCTCTTTTTTACCTTATTTATATTTAGTGATATAAAATGCGTACTTTCAATTTTTCAAAAGTTTCTAGTTGGCTTGGCCTTGCTTTCACGTTCCTTCCTTCCTTAAGGTAGGAATTCGGTTTGGCAAGGAAAATTGAAGAGAAGAAATAAAGAGGCGAAAGAATATTTAAATTGTTCCTATTACACGAAACTCCATAAAGTTATTATAGAGCGCTACCATTTTCTTTTGAAAGTGTGTAATTGCTTATTTCAAGAGAGATTACACTTTTACATTTTATAAATATGCTTGTGCCTTTTCCTGTCGCTTTCTCTTCATGTTTCCAGTTTGTCAAGTTGGCACTTCCTACTGCAGTGTTAGCTAGTCTTTACGAGGAAGTGGTGGGAGGAGGAACATGCAAAACTGAACATACAAAACTATATGCCTTGAAGTAAATAGACTGACTAAGTCCTCATGAGCGGAGGAAAACGCGTATGCAAATCAAGTGCAAGCGAAACCGGGGAGATCTGGACTGGTAACTGTGATAACTTGGACCACTACCAACTTGTGATACAACCGGAATACTTACTTGTTAGCTGGCGGAAGCAAATTGTAACGTAGATTTTCCTTTGTGTTCTTTGGGCCCCGTACGGGAGAAAGTAGGAAAGTTGTTTTTTATTAAATCTATGAATTTTTATGAGAAAGCTCGTGTTACCTAATTTCTCGGAGCAAACAAGTAGTAATGCAATCAGAACCTAGAGACTAATCGTAAGTTGAGCTAGAATATTTTCTCTCTAATAAGCCAAGTGTCAACTCGAGATAATTGTTGTATTGAATTCAGCATTTTTCATTCGCTCTTCTGCTATCAAACAAAAAAAGGAATGATGAATTTGTTACAGTTCGAACAATTGTGATAAATATTAGCGCAGCGATTATTTAAAATCAGAAATAAAAACTTTTGATTTGCAGGGCAGCCTGTCATTGATGACAATAATTGTTTGGCCAGTGTTCTACTTATAATAAAATTGGTAATTATAAATGCCAAGAAGAACGGATGAACACCCAAGGTGAAGTATTCGATGCATTCATTTTTTACCTATTACATAAAAATCAAATATCTCCCCTATCCCTCCCTTCTCCCGTCTTGGAAAGTGGCATTATTCACTTCCAACACAATAAGTCTGTCCACGTCATTCACGCACAAAATAATAGCAACACATCTTTCTCATAACATAAACAGTGAAAGCAAGAAGCTGAACCTATAGCCCTGACAAAGCGCATAAACTTTCTTTCACCAGTACTAACTCTCTTAAAAGCAGAGAGTTGAGGTGAATGCGCTCCGCATATAAAACGAAGTGATAATTTCTGATCGACTGGGTGAAAAGGGTTTGCTTTCTTTTTTCCTGATGACACTTCATTCATAATATTGTATTGAAGCTGGAATAACTACACCGTCTCAACAACAATGTCTCTCTCCTTCAATATCATCAAATGAGGTACATCGTAAAGAAAATATTGATGTAACAGAATCCCAATGAACGAGTGACGGTTCCTTTAATAAATGTTGGAACGACCCGAAACACCCGAGTCCAGGTCCGTGAATGAAAGATGATGGTAATGTAATGTACCCTCTGCCCTGGCATGTTCTTTGCATCGTGTAAACAAGTTGAAAGTCCGAGAAAAAACATCCGCTCAGACTTTTCACCTTCGTTCTCAAATGTTTGCTCATAAGTTTGCTCAAAAGTTTGCTCATACTTTCCTCCCAAATAATACTCGCGCTAAGTTCCTATAAGGTTAATAAGATTGTTATACGTGGCCTAACAAGAAACTAACTAACAAAGCTAGTGAGGCTCACAGAAAT
>JAQGAG010000895.1:0-12226 GCA_034696835.1 Lepidocyrtus lignorum
TTTTCCTAACGGCTTCCCGTATACCAACGGCTTCCCGTATACATATTCGCCGCCTTGGCGGTGCTGGCCGTACTAGTACAATAATATCCGAGAATGCTGTTAAAAATCTGCCTGTAACAATTGGGCCTGAGGAAAAAAGCCGGAAATCTTGTTTACAATGGAGGCATACGTAAAGGCGCAAGACAGCCATTGTGAAGGTGCGGATGCATGGAGTGAAATGTGCAGAGCAGCAACAATATCATAACGCAAAAGAGTTCATCGTCATTAAAACATCATCGGAAGATGATAGGTTTTTCAGACAATCTTTGCGATGAATATGAATGGGATGTTTAAACATTAACTAGTTATAGTTGTTTGCTGAGCATCCAAACGAATTTTAGACCTCACCAGTAAAGATTCAAATCAAATGTATTTTGTATGCATGCATCGAGTAAGCAAGCCTGCGAGATGATGTGGATACGATACGATGATGCGATGGTCAATCTTAGATGAGATGAGACGCTGCACCAAAAATGTGCCTCATTCCATTCATCTCGAGTATTTACATTCCCATTTTACGAGCATATCAATATTGCCATAATATAATGACATTTCTTCATCAAAGGAAGTTAATGCACAACGGTTACAGTTAACGTTAATTCAAGCCTCATTCGAACAACATTAAATAAATTTTCAATTTAAATCCGATGCGACCAAGCGATGGTTTCACAATACCCCAACCTTATAATGATATATTTTATTAAATTACCTGTGCAGGACAACAGCATGAAGTTATATTTAAGGTTTTAATGTGAATCCTCGCCTGTGGCCAAAAAATATATGGTACGCGAAGGTGAGATAATTATATATAAAGGTAAACAAGCAATTTGAAATAGGAGTGTCCGCATTGTCAAAGTAATGCACTGTGGTAATGACGCCAAATTAAGCGAGTGCTATGCTGTCTGCTTACAAATTAGAATTTTTAGGGGTGCTTCATCAGTGTCGTGGTTTCTAGCCACTAGATGCAGTGTAACTTCACTGTATTGCATCAAAATCTCATTATGGGAAGGGTATATTTAGATTAAATTGTACTAAAAAAAAACTTAATTGCGATTGCGACATGCCAAATATTTCCACATAGTCGTTGCCGAAGTAGCTCTTAATTAGTAATGATATTGAACTTGATAGCGCTAATTTTGATATGATAATGCTAGTATTTTGCCAGATTTTTTGCTAATGTTTTAATTAAAATTTTTAGTAAGCTAATTTTCATTCCATAATGAATTATGCATTAACTTGGGACGCATCCTGACCACATCTCTTCCTTACAAACAGACTATGACAATAACAAAAATTTTGGCATATGGATTGAATCGATTATCCGCAAAAAATGTTTTTCAGTTTTAAAACGAAAACGAAAATCCCTCTACCTACATGTTTTCAATGAAAACGAAATCCCAAACTGCGGATTATTACAGGCATGGTTCGGTTCGAATTGAATGAGCAAGTAAGGAACGAACGCGACGGGAACAGGTTATTTTATGATAAATCATAGGTAAAAGTGAACACTCATGTCATGATGACCATATAGCATCTAGGCAATATAGAATAATCTTTATATCCTAAACTTAACAAAACTATGAACATTTTGGTACCTAATGTAAATGTCTCTCATGCTATCTGTAAATGTCGCATCTCTCCGTTTCCGTATCATCACACAACGTAACACGCTCAACAATAAGCAATATTGAGCCCAGCATCCATAGGATAAGTTTGAATCTGTCTTTGCCATACGAAAAGGGTTGATGATGATGATGCTAGAGTTTGCCTATTGATCATAATAATACATTTTTTTGCATCTCTTTCAACCCGATGGCGGCGGTGATGATGATGAATGATATTACGCCCGTAGGCATTCATCATCTTACCTGTTACCAGATACTCGCAATCCACTTAACATATTACATTCATTTTCATTACAATACAAAGTTTACTTCAGCATTAGCATGCATACCTACCACCACCGAACGAGCTAAACTTTCTTTCGTATAATCTATGGGTAAGGAATTGCCTAAAACCCTTTAAAAATATCAGGATTGCCAGAAACAAAAGTTATAAAAGTAGTTGTTTTTTTCATGGGCTCCATTCTACTCCATTGTAGCAACATTTTCATCTCATATCATAACAATCCAACTGGCGAAAAAACAAGTCTTTACTTTTCATACCTGATTCTTTTCTCAGGGCGAAAGCTTGAAAATGTATTCATGAAAACCTAACCGCAATAAAGATACATAAACCTAACAGGTAGATAAAAAAGGGTAAAGCGAAACCATACCACAAAATACAATGCATAAATGATAATGGCTAGTGAAAAGTACTTTTTAGATATGTCTTTACCTACACCTGTCAACCTTAACAATGTATTATTTGGTTTGCATTGGAGGGTGGATGATAATAATACATATGTTTGTATACACACATGCTAACTTTCCTACTCTTATTTAACCAACCATTCAATCCAATAAACGCTAAAAATGCTGAATTACATCACAACCGTATTATTTATGCTAACCGTCCATGTAAACAAAAATGCATTGGGAGGGAGATTCAGAGAGAGGTTCGTAAAGTGTAAGATGATCCTATACACATTTATTTTTTAAACCTGATTAATGCTATTGTGATGCTGGCACTCATTTTCGTTGGTGGGAAAAAAGGAAGAACTTTATCTTGGATTTTATTCACTGTATCTTCTGGCATTTTAAAATAGTTCTTTAAATTTCCACCTTTTGGGCATTGGCACTTGTACTATAGGCGCATTGAATGATATGAATGAAGTTACTATTCAGCATCAGGGAATGCACGTTGGATGTTGATGCTGGTTTATAAGACGCAGATATTTCTTTTCATTAAAGCCTGCAGTTATCTGATGATTCAATTTCATGAGTACGTACGATTATAAATTCATACCTGAAGCTTTTAAAATGCAGCCGTGGAGCATTATTGCGATTACATGGGGAGGGTCTCTAGCTGCATCATTCGTTTTCATTAAGTAAGCTATGTTTAATTCAAACTCTCCTGGCGTCTTATTGCTAAATATTATGTTTCAAGCTATATAGTCATTGCTACAATTTACAATTTATAAAAAAACCTATTCTATTCCCTACTTTGTCTCGTTTTGGTCTCATCATCTTCATCACAATCATCAGCACACTAGAAGGAATTGAATTGAATCTTCCTTGCCATCTTTCATTGTAAAGTGGAGGCATGAAAGTGAAGATTATTTGAAAGGGAAGGATAAAATAGAAACAGGTAACTCTCAAACCCCGTCTCCCCGTCAGAACTCAGAAGTGAAGTATTTTTTTCATGAAGACAACAAAGTATAAGCACACCTACGTTTTAAATAAAGTTACCTCATGCGCATTTCATCATCATCATATACGATCACATTCATTTTGCATAATAACTCGGAACATCCTAGCGCATTGCTCATATTTTGCCACCAGGGAGTGTCAAGTACCTATTTACAGGTGCTTTTGTCTAAAGTACTCAATTTGTAATTAGATAAAGACGTACATTGACAACGAGTCTTGACGCAGGTATTTCGGGTAAAATCCCTCCACACCTGTGCAAAATGCTCTCGTCGATCACCGTTCACCACTCCGGCACGGCATTAGAGAGCTTCTATCAAAATCAAATCAAGCAGCCCAAAATAATCTACTGTTCTTTGAGAAGGGTTTATTCATCTCGAAACATGATGGGAGCCCAACTCCAATAAGTAAATGGGCACCATCGATATAACAACAACATGAATGAATGACCACTCACTCTGAATATAAATCGGAATGTATCCCGATCGCCAGTCCCAATCCCCATCGAATAAAATAGGTCTTGCAATAAACCCAAGAAAATGAAAATGAAAAGGATTAATATTTTTGACAATGGAGCCTCCACCACCGGGCAGGTAGATAGAGCTGATATTAGGCATTTTATTTAGCTTCATAATATTATATTCATATTCATAGACGGACTTTAGGAAAAATCTACCATCTTTCCATGCAAAAATTCCGGTTCAAGACATGCATCACTGTCAGGAGGAGCAGCCATTTTGACTATTCCTTTCCTTAAAATTCTGTTTGAAAGAGAACAACTTTAGGGAGCCACCACCACCACCATCACCATCGGATCTATAAGTCTAGTATCATCATTATTATCTCTGAGAGTTTCTAAAATATGTGTAGTGAGTGAAAAGCTGAAAAATTCTTAACACTGTTGGGCTTTTAATGCCCCCTTCTACTATCCTATAAAGAGTCGGTTTTACTTGATGATCATGATGATGGTGAGTTGAATACATGACTCTAGAATGACTACAGCAAAAAGGGAAAAACTTGAATGCTTAAAAATGGAATGTAATAACGCTGTAAGGCCTGCGGTGGTAAAATGCTGATGATGATGATGATGATGATGAGATGCTGCCCACCTGTACAATAACTCTCTTTCAAACCGTGCTTCATCTACAGGCTCAGCTATTACTACACGGTAGTATCAATTCTGACTTGTCTGCACAACTTCTCTACGGAACGTACGTAAAATTTAACTAAACGCAACGCCTCAGCCTCATCTAACAACATCGACTCTTTAACACACGCTTTATTATCTCATATCACTTTTTTCTTGTTGGCAACCAATTTAGAAGGAAATCAGCTTCTGTCTGTTTAGTGGAAATAAATTTTTCCCAACTGTTTTGACGAGTGGTCAATAAATAACTGAAAAACAACAACATTAGACTATTGTGCAGTTAATAATTTGTCCCACTTTACGAGACTCTAAATTCATTACCAAAATTATCTCAAGACAAAAGGGAAGGGATTTACTTATCTCCATTCTCCATCCTACCAACAATATACTCAATAGAAAAATATGGTGACGTAACACATTGAGCCTCATCATCATGTCAATGAAAAATGACATAGTTATACTCTCGCTGACAGTTCAAGCTGAAGCTATTGCAGGGACATAAGAATGGTGGTGATTCCCTAACCTAAAAAGATGATTCTGAAGTAATATGTAATATCAAGAGGAAAAATCTCTGAACATAACGTAATTTCTAAGTGAAGTTTCTTCAAAGTGGCTCTTCTATGTGTGATGATGTGAATGAAAATGTGTGTCTTCATAAAATATCTTTCTACATAAAAAGTGAGTAAATTCTCGCAATAATCATGAGAGCATCATCTCGCCTATCACCATCACCAGCGTGCATTTCCGGATCATCATGTGAATGAAAAAAATGTTAGTTTGATAACTTTATTCTATACTATAAATAATATGTAACAGTAGTACACATTCTCTATTATGAAAAAGGACTTAACTGCGCGTGGAAAATAGGAGTGCGCTTTTATTACCATATTTATCTCAAGAAGTGAGCGAGTCTGCTCATGAAATTCTCAGTGAAATTGAAATTTTTGTGACAAGCTAACTTCAACATATCGTCTAGCGCCATAAAGCTAGTTCTGCAATAAATGTATTGAGTATATCCATCTCCTGATATGATATACGCAGGAGTATAATAAAAAATTGCGTTTTTTGCACTATCCCACTCTATCTGATAATTATTACAATGTAACAATCATATTATAATAAGGGGAACAGCCACGAAAACAAAACTACCGTTTTCTGTCAATTTGAATGACTTGAGAGAAGGTTTGAGACGAGTGGCTCATGATATGATAGTTGATAGGATAAATATGTTGTACCTTTTCGCATACCTGGCATATATTACTATTACTAGTACTATACTCATATTACTAAATTGCATCATGAAATGATGATGATGATCATGTAGACTGTTGCAGTACTTGATAATACATCGTGTTCAGTACATTCGATTTTTATAATCTGCAATCTCTCTGTCGCTTTTTGACTTGTTGCGATTCGCAATGGTGGCTGGGATGTTCATGCACAAAAATCAGTGAAAGTGTTCCAATTCCTTTCTTTTTTTTGGGGTTTGTGCAAAAGCGAAAAAAAGACAGTTTTTTTAGTCTATCGATATCTCTTTCAGTCAGGGGAAGAAAAGATTATTTTTTGAAATTGCGAAACTCAACAGAAAAATTTGAATGGGATCCTTTCATTCGAGAGACTGAACGAGATTTTGTTTGTATTTTTTGTAGAATTGTTTTAAATTGATGACGAGGTTATTGATTCCACCCGACAGAAATGTGATATTGTAATTTGTAAGGATTAGCTGAAATAACACCGTTTATGACCGTTTCGTGTCTCGAAATTGCTTTATAGTTTCATAGAAATATTTTTGGAGTTCAATCCAAATCCATTAATTTACCTCAGTGTATTAAAAGGTGCTACAAGCGACAATGTGCCAGCTTCAGGGAGCGGGGAACATAAGACATTGGAGACGGAAGAAAGAATTAGAAATATTTAGATAATATTTCAGGTAAAATATCACAGATTGCGATTTATCGTATTAGTAAAGTACTTCTCCATCCTCATATCCTAGTTCTCCCCACCATATCCCAAAGCGAATTACATATAGATACAAACAAGAGTGCCTTTGTTTGATATACATTAACACTTTGCATACCAAAACCTATGAGAAACGCCTTCCGTTCCGATTATCAATCGTAAAAATTATATCAAAGAAAATCTTTGATTAATTTCTCCCAAATCTCCACTTATTTCATATCCAGCCAAATACAGCTAAATTCAGCTTAACCAATTCATATCTATTCAGTTCAGTTAATTTTTCCTACACCCCCTTCCCTTCCCAGCCCCTCCCCAGGCCAGCATCAACCCTTATCTCCATAAATATATTTATGTGGCAAAAAAGGAAAGTAAATCCAAAATCCAGGGATGGAAAAAGTGGTGCGTGAAGTTGCGTTGCGTCCAAGTTGCCTTGCTTGGACACTATTTCTTCTACTACACACACACGTTATAGAGAGTTGTGGTTGTTGTGGGGGCTGCATAGCTTATATCGGATGGATGCTTTTAGCTTTGCATAATATCCATCAGGCCATGTCATATTTGAGCAGAGAAGAGCCAACAGCAAACAATAACATATGTCCGTCCGCCCAAGTTGGCCTCCCTCAACTCTGTAAGCTTATCTGTCATTTTTTTTTGCATTAACCAGTCATAGATTATTTATCCAGTTTGAGTAAAAAACATGTTCCATTTTAAATGCACGTTTGGGAAATTACTAGTATAGTTGAGTGCTTTATCGTAAATACAAAATACATTGTATGTAATAAAATAAGCCATGAGTTACAAAAATTAATCCATCCCGACTTCAGTTTTATATAAAAGTTAATTGCATGATTAATCTTTTGTTATTGTAAACTACTTTAAATTGCTAATTATTAGAAGCCATATGCTTAAAATCAAGGTTTCTTGATAAATAGGAGTCAAGATTTTAAATGTGAAAATAATTGGTAATTGTAATTAGCAGATTTAGTTTATAAATCTTTCACAAGTGTCAGGTGGGGACAGTTGGAATGATGGAATGTCAAATGTGACTGAACTGAACTGGAAAGATTATGCAAAGATAATGTTGCAATTTGGAGAAGTTGCAATGTTGAATGTCGCAAATGTGCAGATGTTCGGGTTACTCCGGAATTACCCGTATTGTTGTTGTTCCAAAACTTGCAACCTCCAAGAGCTCCCTTCTATATCTATCAAATATAGTGTTGGAGCCGTTGACGGTTATATTTAGAGACTTTTGGGATGATATTGTTTTTCGGATTCGGAAGTTTGTTTTTGTTACTTTTTGCTGACTTGTCTTGTTGATCAGGGCATTGGCACGGATGGCGAAACTGATTGATGTTTTTGTTACTTGTCGTTCATCCGTTATACCTAAATTAATTTTAATTGTGATTTAATTTAACACTGCCATCATTGTTGATCGTTGGAAATAATTGTTTGCCTTTTTTAAATTTCACATAGGAAGTTACACAGCTACTACTACAGCTATATGGAGGAATTACTACTGACCGGAAGTAAATGACTTTCTCTTTACACTTAATACACACCTCCATACATTGTACCTGGACCAGACAGTTTGTGCCGCCCAAAATGCAACAGGATAAACGTTTGACAGATAACGCAAATTGTTAAGAAAATAGTGTGTGATAAGCTAAGCAAAAGTGTTTTCATTTCTTGACACAATTTTTGCCATTTTTACTCCAATCTATTTTGAAATAGCGTAATTAAGAGTGATATTTTGTAAAGTGTGCAACTATTTTACATTAATTTTTGTCGACATATAACTTGAAACGTGTTTAACGTGAAGGAGCAGCTTCAGTTTTTGTGAAACTAATAGCAATACTCGTGTGACTTTCTGTGCTAAAAAAGATTTCAAAGTGGCTTCGACTTTGACACTCCATCACCCCAACACGTCCAGTCAGATTATGTACGATAGACAACAAACAAAAATGGCTGATAACAAAAGAAGATTCTTTGAAAGGGACTCCAGGGAGAAGGAGGCTGCCAACAGTGCAAGCAACTCGGAAACTAGTCGGCACTCAAAAGACCAGAATTACGATGACCCTCCAAATTCCAGGCTGTTTATATTGTGCGGGAGGAATGTAGCCGAGGATGATTTACGAGCGGCGTTCGAAAAATTTGGAACTATTAAGGAATTATGGATAGTCAAGGATAAAAATTCGGGAGAATCTAAGGGTAAGCTTTGGAATATTTGTAATGGAATCAATCATTATTTTTTATTAGGTAATGGGTATTTAATATCGGTATGGAATATGGATGGACTGGGGGATTCCCATTGGGGGTGGCATTGACGCATTTACAGAACGGCTGGAATATGCCTATTATGCCTATTCATAAATACGCAAAATACGTAAAATAAGGAACAACACTGCAAAAATGCTAACATTAAAAATTACTCTCAGTGGCTCATGGCATAATTGGCAATTGGCATATAGGTGTGAATGAGCATTAAATCATTTAATTTAAATGTCTTAAAAACCTTTCATTGTTGTTGCTTATGCAGCGTGTAATACAGTAAATGAACATGCATTGCAATTCAGCGTGTTAGGTTGTCTAATATATAGTTGCCTTCTCTTTGGGATCTCTATAGTTTAATTATTGATATAAATAGTGGCGATCCGGATCCGGAAGTCTTTAAACTTTTTAGGTAATTAACGAGCAAATTGAGCGAGCAGGGATGCGACAAACATTTAGGAATTTCCCATGCAAGATTGTTACAGTTTCGAGTTTCATTCAGACTTCAACTCATGTTTATGCCCTTTTTGGCCACCCAATTTGACCGCTTTGATGAAAGCGTTTTTTCAAAGACTAATAAGTACGTCATGTCATAGTCATGCAGTCATCATCACCATCACGATCACATCTCTTATCTTATATGTCTTGCGTCTGTTATGACCGTTATACAATTGCCTATAACGGTGCAATGCATTTGACAGATCGGTGTGGAATAAAAATTAAAGCCCAATTTTGACACAAGAATAATGTGCACGATGATGCTACAATAAAGTTTTGTTGGCGATAAATCATGATTCATGAGATGATTTATAAGTATTTGTGCATCTATTTAGCACACGACGTAATGTAACAATTTTTAATTTAAGTTTTCCTACATTTGTGTTTCCTTTGTCCATTGACGTCTCTTTTTAAGGGTACGATTTAATGGGGGTACCTTTCACTTTTTCATTTCTGTGTGGCGTGCAGCGCACTAACTATTACCACAATGCATGCTATATTTTTATTTTTTATCATTAAATAAAGTCTTCAACTTACATGGTTGGTTAGGTATGTGTAGAGTTTCATTTTGTTTTTAAAATAAACAGTATTGGTGTCATGTCATGGTTTACGTCACCAAAAGATTGAGAAAATTTAATTTATTTTTCTTAAGTACTCGATAAGATGGTTTAGCATTTTGAATTTTATTCCATTTGGTTTGAATTGTTAAGCTCAGCTCAATTTCTAATTTGTTTGATTAAATTACATTTTGTTACGTTTTTTAAATACTTATGCATGGCCGAAAATTGAAGAAGGATTTTTTATCTCCTGAAAACTGAAGTCGTAAAGTCTTCAATTAGCAAGAAATTACAAATTGGTGGAGTTAGTGTATAGTTATAGTTGGGCAGCTTCATCATATCGTCATAATCATAAACATAAAATTAGTTGAGTATAGTGACGCCTCCTTTCCAATTTTATAATAATAGTACTTATATAAGCATTCAAGCAGGCTTAATGTATTTCGAACAAGATTTTTATCCTTATGTAGTATTTGCATAGAGGTAACTACAAATATCTATGAACATATAAGTACTTGTAATGTAATAATAATGATAATGGTTTGAATTTGTTTTATGGATTTGGGCCTGACTTAATTACGTTTCGATGAAATACAAATACGCCTACAGTACGAAAGGTGTTTTGTACTTCTTATGCTCTTTCGTTCATTTTGTTCGTCATGTCATTATCATTATGTTCCTCTTATGACAAATTCATGTTCGATGTGGGTTCCCAGGAAGTAAGCATTCAAAGGGTTGATGATGGAATTTGAGCATAAATTAGATTGTCATAAAGGTATTGCTGTACATTTTATACCCACGGAAGTTATTTCTATTTCTAGGTTATTCAAGCTATTTCTGTAGGGCTGTGACACGCATGCATGTTCCTGTTACTCAACTAACTCTACAAACTTCCCAACAAATGTGTCAACTTATGAATTATTACATAAATGCAAAATGAAGCGCATACAAGGCAGACAGAAATTATTATTAGTTTTCCTTTATACCTATAACTCTGTTGCATGTTCAAATGTTATATATACTGTATGTCAGTATTGAAATTAAAATTAAAAATTGCATAACAGTGACATATAACATGTGAACAACACTACCTACATGGTAGTGTGTGGTTGCTGTAGTATATAGGTAATATCTGCATTTTTATTTTAACTTCCTTTCCCAGCCATGCCTAACTTGAGGCATGCATGATCTCACATGAACATTACGCTTTGTCGTGAGGGAAGAGATGATTGTGAATTGTGAAGTGAACTTTCCCTTTCAAAATCGTGTCGAATCCATTGTTTATTCACAATTTCTGCAACTGTAACTGTAATCTAACGTAGTGGCAGCAGCAGCTCAGCAACTGCAGCTTAACTATAGCATTTTCACTGCATAATGTCTGACATATGAATCGCGAAGTGCATACGGTCAGGTAACCATATCGTAATAATATTTTGCATAAAGATAAAGACTAACTATGCGTAGTATAAAGACGCATAGGAAGCTTATGTTGTAGGAAGACTGGGTATACATAAAAATGCATTATGAATGATAAATGCATCAGATAACGAATCACGACCTGTTATGACATTATTTTACCCCTTCCTTTTTTGGTGTTCTGAATCAGAACTTCTGATGATGGGTAATTTTATCCACGAACCCTTATGAAGAATGAGGAATACTTCCGTTATTAATCCAGGATATATTCTCATTCCAAAAGTTTTTCCTGGAATAGTAGAATGATGTTAGTGGCAATTTTCTTGGCATTATATTCCATGGAACCTTAATAAGGACTTATCATGAATGCTGCTAATGTTTTTACTATTAATTTTAGGTAGCAGAAAGTTCTTACTTATCATCAATATCATGGGAAAATATTCATAATAATCTGATTGTGATTGTTTGTTTTCAGGTGTGGCGTATATCAAATATGCAAAAACCTCGGAGGCAGCTGTGGCTATGGAGGAAATGAATGGGAAATTTATCGGAAATAACGCCAAGTCCCTAAAGGTACTCATAGCCAATAGTCGAGACCAAGGATCCAAACGGGAGATGAACGAAGAGGAGCGACTTCTTAGGCTGTTCATAATTGTTCCGAAATCAATGTCAGAAACGGAATTAAAGGAGCATTTCGCTCAGTTTGGTGACGTGGAACACTGTAACGTTGTCAGAGATAGAAATACCAAAGAAAGCAAGGGCTACGCGTATGTAAAATTTCACAGGTGAGTAAATGCAAAATTTTAGAAATTAGTCGTAAATGGCATTTATTTTTGTATTTATCTTGAGATTTTTTAAAATAATTTTACTGAACGTAAATTTTTGCATAACATCCCGAGGATATTTCCCCCTTGTATGTACAGTCTATAGGGATGTAAAAGGGTTTTTCTCAATTGCATTTATTACGTAGCTGAAAGCTAGTATAGCGATTAGTTGGGATATCCGTCTGTCTGTCCGTAATCACTATAACTTTC
>JAQGAG010000896.1:0-12220 GCA_034696835.1 Lepidocyrtus lignorum
AGTCACTGAAAAATCACTGATTAAAAAATCCAAAATTTGAATTGTCAACAAATATTTGAATATTACGTATTATTATATTTCAAATTATTATAATTCAAATAACTTACAGCTACGTCATTGTAATTACAATCATTTTATTTTATTAATTCTAAGAACTCTCCCTTCAAAATATTACATACTATTTTGACAAATCGATTACATTGAAGTTAATGGAAATTATTTTCATTTCTGTTTCTGATTTTGGGTGGTGACTATTATAGCAGAAGTGAATTCATTGTAACTACGCTGTTTAAATCAAGGTGTTGTTTATTTTTATAGTCTGACTGAGAGGACTCTGGCGGAGAGTTTATAAAGCCATGGGCAACAAAAACTGTAGTGCAAAACCTCCACAGAACCAAGGATTAGGTAACTTATAGTTTCTTTTTTGCTACAGTTACAAGTTGTCTCATTTTAGATAAATGGTAACTAGTTACATTTGCGTTTTTGTAATCTACCCTGAGAACAGCTTTAAAGACCTTTAAAAATATTACAGCAAAACATGCATTTTATAACGAATTCATAACTTTATCTGTATAGGCCTATTATCCATTTTGGAACAAATACATCGAGAGGAAGCTGCAAGAAAGGCACGCGAACAAGCAGCGAAGGAGGCTGCTGAAAGAGAGAATCAAAGACGTCGACAGGAAGCTGAAGAAAGGGAACGCAAAAGACGTGAACAGGAGGCAAAGGAGGCCGCTAAAAGAGAACAGGAAAGGCGTCAACAGGAAGCTGAGGAAAGGAAACGTCAACAGCTCCAAAAAATAGCCCTACTAATTTCCATAGGCTCCTCCCAACTACTAGAAGCAAATTACGAAGAAGCACTCCGCATTTTTGAACAGCTCCTTATTTCTGATCGTCAGAACTCGGAAGGCCTCATCAAGCGGGGCATCGCTCAAAATATCCTCGCAGGAAACAAGTCATACGACAAGGGTGACGAAGAGTTACAGGCAGCCACTGAATTTAACTTGGAGAAGGACTACAAAAGCGCTCTCAGTCATTACAAAGAGGCCCTCGGCCACTTTAATTCCGCTCGGAAGGGATTTGAGGAGGTTGCAAAGGAAGACCCAAGATTTGCAGCAAAGATTGACCAAGTAAACGGCGCGATAAGCGACCTTGAAGACGCCATCAAGACCACCGAGGAAGAATTGGAGAGAGAGGGTGCGGGGGACAACAAAGGGCATCAGCTAGTCATCGATTTTGAGAAGGACGAAGCTGGGAAAGGGAACCTAAACTTGGAGGAGGACGGAGAGGGGCCTACTGCACAAATCCCAAGTATTGTAGCCATACAAGCACGTCAAGCTTTAAAATGCGGCGAGCGAATCCCGGACTTAAGGATGAGACCAGGGCCAAGCGGGGGGAGAAGAAGAAGAAGACAAATTTAAATGTGGATTTAGAAACTTTAGATAAAATATGCTCAACCCAGCCGTACACAGAAGACGTGGTCACAACAGTAGCTCAAGTTTTTGCAAGAAAATATGGTTTGGAAGAAGGTAGTCAGGTGGACGTTCTCCCTCAACTGGACTCCACCTTTTCTAAACTGGAGAAGAAATTGAAGAAATTATTAAAAATTCAAGATCTTTTCCAGAAACCTCACTACTTTCTCCTGGAGATGGAAGCAAATTGGGCTACTCTTGTAATTACCAAAAATGAACCGGAGAATCAGGCGGCAATGCAAATTATATGTAAAGATTTCACTGGTGGAATGACCACCAACGAAGTAGAACCTTTCTTAAGTCGGATATTTTCCGGAGAGGTGGAGCTTATTGTAAACTCGGAGGGAAAGTTTCCTTCGAGTGAGTCAGCAGCATTAAGCTTGAAATGGATGCAGATGATGGTAGAAGGTCTTCAGTCTCCAGACAGACACCAGTTCATTTCTGAATTCCCTTCAATTGCCCTAACCTCGGAAGAACTGGATGTGGGGAAACTGAAGACCGACCTGAAAATTGATTTGGTATCGCACACCATTAACGTGATGCTAAATGAAATGGAAGATGACCAAGACGCTAACAAGATGATAGGAAGCTTCCTTGAATTTTGTAAAATTGCAAGAGATAAGTTGGGCAAGCAGGTCTCAACATATGAAAAGATCCTGAAGGAAGAAATGGCCAAGCTAGAAGAAGATCCTCAGTATGAAATGGACGAGGAGAAGATCATGAATGCGCAAAAAGAGTTACAGGACAACTTGGGGAAGGATAATCAAGCTGAACTAGACAAGCTAATCAAAAAAGCTATTCCTCAATATCAAAACTTGGCGGAAGAACCCAAAGATGGGAAGGACGGCCAAGACGAAGACAAAGATTCCGATAATAATTCCAAACAGGAGGAGAAGAAGTCCTTCCAAGTTTTTAGAAACTGCATTAGGCTGCTGAGGGGAGCCGAGGAGACGGAAAAATTACGAAAACTTTTGAACTCCATCGAAGACAAATTTGGACTGATGAGTGGAGCCCTCAGCGAATATTTTCATGCACAAGAAAAAGAAGAAATTGCACTGGCGGAGGATCCAGATTCTTCAGGGAGCCTCGGTGAGTTGGTATCTATGTTACCTGCAGAAAAGAAGAATGTTTCCAGTTCCCCGGATCCAAAGGTCAAGAGTATGGACCAGCTCCTTGCAGAATTGGCGGAGGAAAAGGAACTAAACTCGGAAGACCTGGGTGAGGAAGGGCTGGTAATATTTCAGCAAAAGTACCTTGGGAATCAAGAAGTGTTGGAGATGAAGGAAGATTACGACGAGGTGATGGAGCATTTCGAGAAGTGGAAGGATGCGGATGTCCCCACCATCAATTCTTGGGCGAATAAGATCAGAGGTCATCTCGACTCCTATGCTGAGGGAATTGCCGTGATGGACCGGGTTTTCCAGCTAACCACAGGAGGATTCAGGATGCGGGATCCTCAGCTCTTCTCGGTGATTTGGTTCCTTCGGCAAGGTGAGGACTCCGGAAAACTGGCACAGATAAGCACCGGCGAGGGTAAAACTCTGATAATTGGAGCTCTCTCTAGCCTAGCGGTTCTTCGAGGTAACAAAGTCGACGTCCTCACCTCCAACGAGGTCCTGGCCCAGGAGGGGGTTGACGAGATGCGAAGTTTTTACAAGATTCTGGGGATCTCAGTGGCCACCAACAACGGAGAGGAGACAGCCTCCAAGAAACAAAAAAAATTTAACTGGGGTCAGCTTCTCCCGAGAGCTTGCTATTTTGCAGATATCGTCTACGGAACCATTACAAGCTTCCAGTTTGACTATCTGAGGGACACCAGTGAGGGGAAGCAGACAAGGGGAAACAGGCCGTTTGGGATTGTGATCCTCGATGAAGTAGACAATCTGTCAGTGGACAACGGGGGACATATTGCCAAGCTCGCCAAACCCTTCCCGGGGATGGAGTGCCTCAAGTACATCTGCATTAAAATCTGGCAAGAGTTGGCAAAAGCGGAGGAAAAAGTTGGAGAAGATTACCTGAAAAAGCTTGAGGAGAAAAAGAAGGAGTTGGAGGAGAAGGAAAAAACTTTAGAGGCAGAAGTGGAAGTGGAGGGCCAGGATTTGGAGGAAGAGTATGAAAAGTATCAGATTCAACTAATCGCTAACTTTTTTGATGAGCTGAAGCTCCAAATAAAGGCAAGCAACCCATGTGACACCGACTTGATCCACCACCACCTTCGACCTTTCTGTCAATCCATGTTGGAGAAGTGGATTGATAATGCACTCTTCGCCAAATATGAGTGCCGAGAGAGGGAAATGTACATCATCAAGAAAGTAGGGGAGGATGACGCCATTGTACCAGTGGACTACGCCAACACCGGCGTCACCATGGAGAAGACTCAATGGTCCAACGGACTCCATCAATTTGTTCAGCTGAAGCACAACCTCCGCCTAACTTGTGAGAGTCTGACGAGCTCCTTCATCTCCAACATTGGCTACATCAAACTGTACAAAAGCGAGAATATCTTCGGGCTGACTGGGACCTTGGGCTCTTTGGCGGCGAGGGAGATGCTTCATGAGGCGTACAACGTGTCATTCAGGGTCTTCCCGAGATATAAAACGTACAACTTGGCGATGCTCGAAAGCATGGCGGTGCTGGACTCCCATTGGGCCAATTTAGTGACTATGGAAGCTGTCCTGGAAGCCGTCGGTAGGAACAGGGCGGTGCTCATCATCTGCAAAACGATCAAAGACATGGAACTAATTTCCAAAAATGTTCGGGCTTGCCTCGACCTAGAAGAGTACGCAGAGGATTTTGTCAAGGTCAAGACCTACCTTGACGAGGATGAGTCTGAAGTCGTGAAGGACAAGGTGGGACTGAGAGAAATCATCATAGCTACAAATATTGCCGGAAGGGGGACCAACTTCAAAACCACCAAGGAATTGGAGGCAGCTGGAGGTCTCCATGTCATCGTTAGCTTCCTCCCATACAACAAGCGGGTTCAAGACCAAGCCTTTGGAAGAACAGCCCGGCAGGGGAATCAAGGTTCCGCCCAACTCATTCTGAGAAAACAGGACGTGTTGGAAATTGACGTGGATCCGGATGATAAAAACAACCGAGGGAGTCTAACAATGGATAAGATCCTAGAGAAAAGGGACGAAATTGAAAAAAACCGACTCCAGAATATCAAAGAAAAGAAGCTTCCAGAGATCAACTTCAACGATGAGCTATTCACCAAATTTTCTGATTTGTCCTGGGCATTCACGTCAAGAACCAAGGAGATCACTGGATCATCCTATGTCGTGGAGGACCTCAAAGAATTCTGGGCATTTTGGTTGCACAAGCAAGATTATTCCTTTGATAAAATCAAGTCTACAACCGTTCAAGATGAATTCAAACAATTCTCGGGTGAAGCTGACGTCCTCCTCAGACACTGCCAAATTATATGGAACCCCTTCAACGAGATCCGGAGGGGGGACAATTTCCTCCACATCAATGACCTGAATAACGGAGAGCAGGCTGTGAGACGAGGCATCCAAATGTCTAAGGATGACGGTCTATGCGCATCGGGTTACATGAAGCTCTTCGACATCGAGATCGAGAAGGGAGCCCAACTTATGGAGAGATTCAAGAAGGCTCTTGCAAAAGTCCTATTTATCCCCTTGGAGAAAGATGAGATCTACAAGGTCAACGCTAAGGCAGCATTGGAGAAAGCTGTGGTGGGACTGGAGAAGGAAGTCAGTCATCTCCGCGCCATTCTGATTACTGAGGGGGAGGCTAATCAAGATTTCCAACGGATATTAATTTATAAAGCAGAGGGTAAAAATTTATTGCTGACTCATTTAAATGGCAGACTGGCTGCTCTAAGCACATTCCATGAGCATGCAAAATCTTTGCTACAAAGCTTGACCGAAAAAGAGGGGAACAAAACAATTGGATTGGCGATGGGGAGTAAAATCCCCCACTACCTCAAGACACTGGATGGAAAGTCAGATGAGAGGAAGTTAAAGGAAGCATTGACCTCGGGAGAACTTGACGAGCTCCAGTGGATTGGGCTGGAAACAATTTACGCCCTAAGGGATGTTCATGATGCTCACGAGGCGACCATAATTGGAGCCCAGGTTCAGATCGCAGCTGGACTCGCTTGCCTCGCGGGAGGTTACTTCTTCCCTCCTGCATTGGCTATTCTGGGTCCCATCGCTGGAGCGCTGATATCCGAAGGGGTATGTGACATTGTGATGGAGTTGCTGAGCAGAGGTTATACCGGATTCGATGTCAAGTCGTATGTCAAGGGAAAATGTATTAGTTTTGGGATCGCCCTCGCTACAATGGGCATCAGTGCTGTGGCCACTTCCGTCAAGATGCTTGATAAGGCTGCGAAAGCCTGTCGAAGTCTCGCCAGCCTTTTGAGGAAATGTCCATATTTGAAAGGAGTCTGTGAAAAATTAGCAAAACAGATGACCACCTTGGCCACGTACTTTGACAAGCTGAAGCTCACCGCCACATTTAGCAAGATGAAGGATGCGGACAAATTAAAAATGTTAAAGGAACTCAGAGCAGCCGGCGAGATTGAGAAACTGAAGCAACTGGGTGGATTAACAAAATTGGGGCAGCTGGAGCATTTGGAATCTCTGGGGAAGCTTGACGTCATTTCCAGAACGCAATTACTCAAATCTGCGGTAATCAGTGTTGGAAGGGAAACCGTTCAGAGTGTGACCATGTCGCTAATCACCGAACACTTGGTTACAGCTGGACTAAATTTGATTCTGGAGCAGCTCCGACCTTTGATTGAAGTCAGGGTAAGGGAAGGATTGGATAAGGGAAAGCTGAGGGACCCGTTGGAAAAGGTGGAAGATCGGTCCCAAGTGGAAACCCTGACGATGGAAGTCCTGGAGGGCGACTGGGGGAAACTTACTGGGGAAGTCATTCAGGAAATTGCTCTAGGCATGGCACGACAGAGCGGGAACTGGAAGCTGAAACTATCAAGCTTGGGTTTGGACACGGCTTTGAGTCTAGCCAAGATACTGAAGTACACTGATTCATTTTGTGAGAGGTTCAAGGTCGCTGTGGCATCCAAATATAGATCGGAGGGCAATTCCGATTTGACCGAGAAGGAGGACTTGGATTTGGATGCCCCAAAAGCAATAGCGGGGAGCGATTCTAATATGAACAAAAAGGAGGACTTGGAGGCACCAAAAACTATAACTGGGAGCAATTCTGATTTGATTGAGAAGGAGGACTTGGAGCCACTATCAACTTTAACGGAGAATAATTCTGACCTAAACGAGAAAGTGGACTTGGTGGCAACATTAGTCACAGATAAGGTATATGGCCTCATCATGGAACTGGCGGGGAAGCACGCCGCCACAATAGTCGTGGGTCCTTTGATGTCCAAAGCTCTCAGCTTGATCGGGAATGAGAAGAAGAATGTGGAGGTGGATGAGGCGAATGAAAAAACTCTGGCAGATATTAAAGACGCATACGAGACTCTAAAGTTGAGTCCTGGAGGGAGCTTGGAAGATTTGAAGAAGGCCTATAAAAAGGCGTCTTTGCAGACACATCCGGACAGACAAGGCGGAAGTAAGGAAAATTTTCTCAGGGTTATCGCTGCCTACAAATTCATACTAAAATTACATAGTGATTTGGCATCGCCATCGCCATCGGGTTATCGACCAAAGAATCCACTCCTGTTAGGGTTACCGGCTGGGAGGACAAATACTTCCTCAGACTCTCCAATCTCAAGCAACAATCCAGGTGATGGGGGGAAAATTGCCACAATCAGCCAGCATGAGAAGCATCACATCACCGTTCGATGTTTTGATGAGACTGGGCTCCGCGTTATTAAGGTCAAGGAATACGGGGAAAAATACAAGGATAATGGGAATCCGTCGGTACTCATTGGTTTCTACCCGCCGACCCTGAAGAATAGTGGAAAAGGCCACTTTATTCCACTGGCTAAGGACGACAGCCCCATCCCAACTAAAATTTATCAGCCGTCGTCTGGGAATAGCTGCCTCTATGAAGCCATTGCCCCTCAAATCAAAGGCGGAGCTATGACGCCGCAGGCCCTTAGACTCATTGGGGAAAAGTTCTCACTGTCAAATGTGAAGTACGCTGTTGCGAATATAGCAGTAGACCTCCTCAAAAATCCTATCACGATGGAACTATACCTCAAAGGTCGTAGATCCCTTCTCGTCGGAGGTTCCGTGGAGAAGACCATAAAAGCTACTCAAAAATTTACCGAAACTTTAGGAGACATGAAAGAAATCAAACGACAAACAATCCTAGGAACTAGTACCAGTATGAGTTTACATGAAGCATGCAAAGGCGACCTTAAGGCTATTAAAGCAATACAAGAACATTCACCAAAAAATATTAGCGAAAAAACGGTGATCCAGTGTTACAACATCAGTGGGATAGATAGCCTGACCAATTTTATTCTAAACTATAAACACGACAAAATCCCGTTTGTACTCCGATATCGGA
Organism: Lepidocyrtus lignorum; assembly: GCA_034696835.1. Lineage (NCBI taxonomy): Eukaryota > Metazoa > Arthropoda > Collembola > Entomobryomorpha > Entomobryidae > Lepidocyrtus > Lepidocyrtus lignorum. Next base: position 7,938 of record JAQGAG010000896.1, read on the forward strand.
ACGGAACCAAATCCGTCTTCGCGGGGAACCTCTATTCGATGGTTGCTTATAAGGATACTGGATATGAGGGAACAAAAAAAGAGAAACCTAAAGTGGGGGACACGAGGTACCACGAGAATTTCGGGGAAACTGCTCTCGATAGTCTGAAGGCTCTTACGGACCCCAATTCTAGAATGCCAGTGGATAAATATTTCGAGATTAGTGGGCGGCTAATAAGCGAGTCGATTAGACATCATGCCACATTTATGAGTCTTTGCTGGGCCCTGGCTATGAATTCCGAATCGAAAGTTGCTGGCTCTTTAGGTAAGGATAACCATGGTAATTGGTGCGTGACGACTGGCACAGGTATTATTTGGCCCCAGTCGGATAGGGATTACAAGGTTGTGGGTGCCCGAAATCCATTATGGCTTTTGGATCAGCACATAGAAAAATCTAAGTCTAGTAAAATTATCTACAAGATGGAGGCAGCGTGCGTGAGGAGAATCTATAAAAACTATGTGCCACTTGCGGATATTCAAAAGCTTAAAGACAGCATGACACCTGAGCAGGAAAAAACCTTTAAGACTTTGTTCAATCAAATGTTGTATAGAAGAATGAGATACGTGCTCACCAAATTTTGAGTATTTAGAAAATAAGGATTATACACCAGCTTTGCAAGTTGATTTAAAATCCTAAATACGTATTTCTCTTTGCTTTTACTTTTAAAATTAAATATGATGTTAGAAAAATGTCTCTTAAAAGTTAACCTACAAATAAAGCTTAGACATTGAATGTTCGTTCTCAGCCAATTAAAATGTATGTTTGTTAGCATAGCTCATCATCGACTTTATATCTAGTTTGTTAATAACTTATTTTACAGAGCATATAGATACGTTGTATTGATCAAATCTTGTGAATAAAGCTAATCGTTCAAACTTCTTATACATTCCAAACATCCAACGTCTATGAGACGGTATATTTTTATTATTTTTTTATTATTTTTTTTCTACAAAGTGACAACTCTGCATACATTTATAAATGGCTAGTTAGGGAATCTCATTAGTAAACTGCCAATATTTTTGACGTGCTAATTGACCCCATATATATCCATCTACAATTGGTATTTCAAGTTCAATTATAAATTTTAATTATCAGTCAATCAGTCAATCAATTATAAGAATCACACATGTTATTTTTGACTTCCCTGATTTGATATGGAAATGGAAAGCAGTGATATGATATGGATGATAAAAATAACCTGATTACCGGTTTTAACTTATCTATCACAAAGTACAAACTTTCTATGATGAGGTAGGACACTTATTACTACTATGACCACACGATGAACTACCTAAGGTATAATTTTTGTGCAGTTTTAACTTAAGCCAACTTTATCCTACATTTTAATATGGACAGCTTCACATTTTATGGAACACAAGGTCCCGAACAGATCTGACATCCCCATGACAAATCCTAACCATTACAATTTACAAATAGACACCCCTATTAATCTAAAATTAAGATTGCATTTCACGAAGTCCAGATATTTCTCTATAATCGGGCGACTTCGGTTGCTTGGTTGACGCAGAGAGTTAACTAGGGGGACCATCTGCTTTTACGTAGACGCCTTGAGCGAGGAGTCTTCCCTTTGCTTTTTTTTAATCCTTCTCAGGACCCCTAGCATCTCTGCATCTTCCAATGAGTTTTAAAAAGTCTTTATAAAAATACCGCATAAAAATCAGTACGTCCAGTGTCCTCGCCGGGTCATAGGGCGGTCCTTAACAGCCCCAGCCGTCCTGCCCTCTCCTTCGGCCTGATTGATTGCTAATCCGCCAAGGGTCCCTACCGATCTTAGAAAAGGTACAACGGTCGTGCGGCCTACATTCCAGTCAGATATTTCCCAATAGAATGTACAAATGGTGACAACACGCTCAAGCAGAAAACCCATTGAGGCGGCCAACAGACCAATGCAAAGGACGGCAAAAACGACGGCAATATTTCCATCAAATTTTGCCCTAGTTAGATCCTTATTGGTTATCGCAAAGTACTCATCTTTAACTAGTATAGCAAGCCGTTCCAGATATCTCATCCACATCTCTTTGATTCCCGACTCCCTAAAATTCCTCCCCCTCTTCACAAGAAGCATGGGGATGATTCCTTTAACATTAAACCGTATCGTGGCTTGCGAATACGTTTCCTTACCAACATGTGCGTTCAGCACTTCCGCTTGCAGATTAATCACGTATTTCTTGCAAGTATTGGCTGGCTGACGTCGCGCCGTTGTTACATCCCGTAAGAATTTGAATAGGTCAATTGCTTCTTTTTTACGGTAACGAGATATCACTTGCTTTTCAAACTCAGGTCGTTCTCGGAACGTCACATTTTGGAACCGGTCCACGGAGGAATTGTAAAAGTCTGCGGGATACAAACTAGAGTGGCTTACCAAGCGGTGAAGATATCTGGTGTGGTTATCTAATGTGTGCTTTGCTAACGACATACAATGTATGTATTCATTATGAAGGTCAGTGTTCCAAACAAGAACAGCGTTTTAAAGTGCAGTTAACTTATTAATTGTGCCAGTTTTTATATTCTTCTTCAGTCTACCTTCGTATGCTTGATATATCTGCGACAAAAGCTTAAATTCTAAATGATTGGTAGTGCCGTTACTCTCAATGGAGTGTTGATTGATAGTGAGGTTATACTTTTGCTTAACATCCAACTTAATGAGACCTGCTTTTGTATACACAGTGAAATTGTTGTCAATTATGTCAGTTGCGTCAGTCCCTTTACAAATTATGTTGCTTACAGCTTACATATATTTATACAATAACTTACGGTTGGAGCTGGAGGCAAACAATTCCAAACAAAATGCAAGCACAGTAGGTATTAGCTGTGATTTTTAAAACGTGATACTAAAATTTTAAAATAAAATACCTATGGAATTTAATTGTACATTATCAAATTGAAATTACGAGCTTTCGTCCCTGTTAGATCTATAATTGCAAATCCAATCCTCAATCTAATACAAAGAACAATACAAACACATAGGTAAGTGCGGAAGCCATATTTTGGAAGGTCAAGCAACACCGATAAAAATATGCCAATAGAGTGCTCTGCTTTCAAATTTCAAAACTGCCATAGTAATTGGGGAAAAATATTTTATTACCTTTTCATACCTATCAAAATTTTAATAGTGAAAAGTACTCTCTAATACACTTATTGCGTCACGGTACAAGTGACAAGTACAATGATAATATATTTATTTTAGAGCAGAAAAACTCATTTTAAATTCAACTTAATTTAAACTAAATGTAGCGTTTGCATGTACAGGTTCCACTATAGCAGGCCGCCCCGCAGTTGCACCTCCAGGGTCCAGGCCACCCCGCACAAAGGAAGTCCCCAGTGAAGTCATTGCATGTCCAACGACGCTGCCTACTTAACACAGTGTCTGTCACTGGAACTTCCTCCGTAACTGATGCACCGGACGTAAAATCTGCAAGCCCGAGGCTCACGATGATGATGAGAAGAATGAGTGGAAGGAGCTTCATCATGGTTCAATCTAAAATAATAAATGAGAATATTAAGTTAAGAGTATTTGTCACCAATTGAATTTGTTAGCCGCTTTATTACTTACCAATTTTTCTCTCGGAAAGTTATAAATCAAATGGTTAAGATTTGATTGGAGGAAATCTTTAGCTCTTCAAAACTTGTTTGGATGTCCAAAGTACGACTTGTGAGATATATTTATACCTGAATGACTTGTTTAACTGTGAAAACGCAAGAGCATTCCCTTGCTAAATTTTCATGCTTTACAAAGGGGAAGGACGTATTCAGTAGGTTTACTTGCCTTTACATTACAAAGAAAATTAAATTAGTGTCAGTGGGTGGGTGCATGTGTATATTTAAATCTGGGTATTTCGCAAAACAAAGATAATAATCTCTCGGGGTGGAACGTTTTTTTACAGAAAATAAAGTTGTTCCGGTAAAAGCATATAATGTCGTACAATATGATTACCATACATGTGTTCGTGTGATGTTTGATCCGATATTTCTGCAAAATAAATTTACACTAAAAAGAAACAAACTGTGTCAAACCAAACCATACCTGGAATTATTTACAAGTTCATTAAATTCGAACCACCTGTTGACACGGATGCGATCTTTGCAAGCAAATTAATATTGATAAGCGAATGTGCTTGATCTATAGGTATTTACAAATGACCATATAGTGGAGATCGGCTTAGGCCATCTCTAATGAAAAATACTTCAGTAGCTGTTGGACTCTCATGGTGGTGAGAGCTCCC
>JAQGAG010000897.1:0-12219 GCA_034696835.1 Lepidocyrtus lignorum
TAGTGAGAAGAAAAGTGAGAAGATATACAATTTAAGCATCTACATATTATGCACCACTTCTACTTTTCTCCTTACTCTCGAGAATCTCAAGTATTCGGAATGGAGATGAAAGGAGCACACTTTATTCCGACCGTGTATTTACGTTTCATTAAAAATTATGTGAGAGCAGACAACGCATAATATTATGCTTGCTACTTAAGTGAAAGCAGAGAAAGGTTGAAAAAAACTGGGGAATGTTTGTTTGTTGTATGCGGTTTTTATTGTTTTGTCAATATTTGTGCAACTTTTTATATTTATTTGAAAGGGGAACGTAGGAGAATTAATTCAAAAATAATATTTGCCTCTTTAGAAAGTACTGACATTGGTGGGGAGGATGTCTTAAGGGCGTACTTAAATACTTGTGCAGGGTCAAATGCAAATAGAAATGCGAAAATTAATGAATGGGCCTCCCGAGGTCGGAAAATTTGTTGAGTTTGGAAATCCGTTTAAATATGGATGAAAAACGCAGTTAATATTTGGGCAATTACAAATGTCTGCCAAGAATCGCGTCGTTTCGTTATTGGTTATCAGCCCTGGTAGATTTCTTGATTGATGTAAAATACCGTACCTGGTGGCGCATTGCTTAAGGTAGACATTTTGGGAGGATGATGAAAGTACTATCTACGCCAAAGAAAAAAATTAAATTGACGGCTTATCATGTTAGATATTTATTCAAAGGCTGATTATCATCTTTGTCCTCACATGGTGTTGATGATGTTAGTGGATTAAGTCAGCTAATATCTTCGTGGGAAAGGGATGCAAGTTGGGGGCGTGTCTAAAAGTCTCTTGTACTCTAGCGGAGTGGAAGAAATGAACTTATCTTGGTGAATTTAAATCATTTTCGAGCGTGAGGCGGAGCTCTACAGTCCGATAGTTTTGAGCTGATTGTGAAATTGCGGGTGCATAAATTATTGCCATGAATCATAAGAGGCAAGAATAGGAGGGGCTTCAAATATGGACCTCTATTTATGATTAGCCGTAAGATGTGTTGAGAAGAGAAAGAAAGGACACTATTGCATATTGTAGAAAATGAATCTTCCATAGAGGGTTTTTAAATGTTAAAAATTAATTAGAAATAGTAGTAAATGTCAAGAAATTGTAAAGCGCTGACAAATATTGTGCCTGCCAACTCCCCCAAAAACGTCGAGAATTGAACGTGGAAAAGCTGTTAAGACACCTGTTGGAAATGTCCATCAAAAATAGACGTCGACGTGGTCGGATAAAAGCTCGCTGTAATCCCTAGTTTGTCTCCTGAATTCCAAATTAAAAGTCATTTACATATAACACTGTGATTTTTGGTGACATTCAAGCAGTGCCTTTTGTGTGCGTCAGTCTGATACGGGATTGAAACCTTTCCAGTCATACAAAAAGTGAAGAGCTTTTTGCGGTGTCTATTGGAATAAATTAAAGGTACGCGCTGCTTCCAAATGACAACGGAATGGGAATTTTAACGAATTCATTGAAGCAATAATGAGAACAAAAGCCAGTTTTACTTCTCAGAATTTCTTTTACTGTATTGTTGTACTTCATAGAAACTAACTCATACTCAATCAGAGAGGTATTGGTTGTACGCAATGACAACAGGTTGAATTTTCCAAGGTCTTTATTTCCATAGCCCATTCCATTTCGCATAACAAATGAAGTGGAATAAGCTACTTTCTGTTCAATATGGTTCTTTGGTAATGCTTTCAAATTCCAAGTTATACGGTGTACGAAAGTATATTTCCCTGTACTTTGGAGGATTATAAAAATTTCATTATTTTTATTCTCTAGGCAAAATACAACAATATTGAATTCCATGGAATAGACAGACGATCGACAGACATCTAAAGCTGTGAGCTCTTTGAGCCATATTTTAGGTTCTTTGAGATCTTCTGTGAATGTAATCTTCTTTGTGTTATATTGAATATTTTTAATGCGATTTCGATATTCTGAACAAACCGAAGTATTTGAAAGCTTCTGATATGGGTTTACTATGTTGGTTTCATGTTTCCCATCGTGGTTTCCAATCCGCAGATTAAGGATTCCTGAAAATATGGATTAAGCGGTGAACCAAATATCTACATATATCAAATGAGAAGTCGAATTCGTTTGCCATTGTTATTTGAATCTATGATAATGCGTTTAGCGAGGATAAAATATATCCCATTTCAACCCCATGTCTACACTTACAAGAACTGCATTTAGCGATAGTAAACGAAAAAATTGTTGGCTGTGCCTCATTTTAATAGTTATTTTCTATTTTCCTCATCGCTGCTTTTTCCCCTGTTAAATCCTGATTTTATCGATTTTGCCAAAGCCATAAATACACGTAGTACACAACAAACAAGTTAAATATCAGGTGGTGGTACTACCCTAACCGTAATAATATTTTGGTCCTTGTAGCCTTTTATGAGGTCATAAATATGCAATAACTTTTATGACGCGGACATGATAAAATATCAAAAGTATCATACAGAAAATTGACATAGACAAATAAGCTTAAGATACTACCTACTATACCTATGTGTGTGTGGCGACATCACTCAATTTTCTTCTGTTCAATGAACACAATCAACATCATCAATCCAACGAGAGTCCAATATTTCAAGATAATATTATTAATATATACATGAACACAAAAATCAAATCACAACATGAAGTAATCCACCAGTCACTAACCTTGATGATACAAAAATCGGTAATATCTTGATGTTCATAGGACAAGTGGGGCAGAAAAAGTGTGTCGGACAAGTTGCATGTATGTAATGGAAAACTAATTTCTCTTCCATCTAAGTTTTCAAATTGAACCGTTTCCCGTGGGAGGTAAATTGCATGGGGCAATTATTATTAGACCTTCTACTATTAAATATGACTTTAGTCTGTCTTTTAACCACTGCTTACCAGTCTCCTGTTAGCATACATTCATCAATGGTTGAAGAGAAATTGTTGATTTTCTAATTTTATTTATTCGGTCTTGTAAACAAATTTCCAGTTAAAGGCTGAAAAGGAACGGAAGTAATGTTTAATTTATAACAAATTACACAATCAACCTTGAGCTATTTTTTATGCTGAATTACAATTGAAACTGACAGTTTGCCATGTGATGAAAAAAATTGGTACATGACGTGAGTCATTCCACCAAACAACTAATTTTAGTGATGGTTAGTAACTAACAAACAAACAAACGCAGGACGTTTCAACTTAAAGGGAAATTACTTTACCATTTTCATCGTCAATCCATTCCCCGTTCCCACTCGCCATCTAATTTTCAGGAAACGTCAAGCATGAATAATCTAAGTTTTTCAGGCGAGCCAAAATTAGATCGAAATTAGTGGTCAATACAAACATCACAGGAGTATTTCTACCCGGTTTATTGACTCACAAAATTACAATCAGTCAGATTCGTCCAGGCTGATACTAACCTTAGATAATGCTAAATTGAAATTAGTTTTTTTTGTGGTAAAGTTATTTGTGGGACAAATAAATAGGAAATGGAAGCAGACTTATTTATCACGCCGTGATGGATTTTGGTTAATAAAAGCAAATTCAAATACATACTATACATCATTGTCAACTAGACTTTTTGTCAAAACAAGAATACTTTTACCCTTTAACAATGTACATTAATGGATGTGGCTTGTTGACTCCTTGGGCTTGGTCTGTCTATCGCAAAGAGTATTTTGTTCCCTTTGACTTTACACATGAATGCTCGAGTGTTCCGCAGATGCGATATACATATCTCAAAGTGTGTCGAAACGAAATACAGTTTATTTGCGTATCCAGTTGCGGTATGGCGACATCCGACTACTCAAATCGGATTTCAATTTGCCATAAAAACCTGTCAGATCACTGATCACAAATAAAAATTTGATCTGACAGGGTTGAAAATTTCGGAAGTACTTTTGTTTGACTTTGATTTTCCTGTGAAATTCAACAGTAGTAATTCAGGAATTCATTCAAGCAGATCATTTTGACTCACAATATCTTTCGGTGCTTGGAGATCAAATTGTAGTTTTCCTGACACAACACGGAAAAACTAATACTTCTCATCATGTCTTGTCAAAATTATATAAACTGGGCTACTATTTGTATTTATGAAGCTCTTTGTATTAATTGGAGAAGACTTTGAGGACGAAATCGGGGGATAAAAGACTGCATGAATTCATAGTCTAGTCGAATCTGACCACGGAGACAGAATAAAATAGGGTGCAACGGGCAAAAACCCCGTCATTACCTACCATGTTGTCATACGTAAGCACATAGATAGCCAACAGACTTGAGAGCTTTGGTTATAAGATGTGGGAAGCCCTTAATTTGCAGGTACAAGGTTATGCCATCAGACTTTCAAAAAAATCTACCTTTTCATTTTGTCACTTTCAAGAAAAGGGAAATCATAAATCTGCCCCTACGGGGTCTTATGCGGAGGAGGTTGGCATCGAATTTTGGTTAGGATTCGGAGGAGTCGTTCGACAAACTACTTACGAAAGAACATAGAAATCCCCATGAAAAATTGTTTAGTCTTACACTAGTCCCAGAAAGTAGACAAGGAAGCCTTTTGAGCCCATACCCTTCAAACATAAATACCTTTCGTTTTGATCCAGTCAATTTTGACAAGTTAAGCTACAGAAAGCACTTAACTATACATATTTATGTGCCTATATGCGGGTAACACAATAAGAATTCTCGGATCTTTCAGTCTTTGGTTCTGAAAAATAATTAGGTTCTTTGCAATTAGAAGAAATTTTAGTCTCAGTCAGCAAGCATTCGTAAGATATTGAGTTTGAAAAGGCTTCACTTTGCCTTTTCCTATTAAGTAGGAAGCAGCTTCTTTCTCTTCTTAAGTAAAAGTTTGTAGGAAACTTTTACCAGCAATATGTCAGGTTTCCTTAATTTGTCGGGCAATAAGGGATGGTGACTAAAGCAAGAGATCGTATGAACAGCTCTCATCCCGTTCTTATCAGTACGGGAGAAAGTCGGCTTTTCACTGATTTGACTTATAATCCGCAGTTGTTTTGCCTGATTCACGATTATATCGCTCTCCTGATCTTCTAAAACACCAAAAATCTTTAAAAGTACATAATTGGCGGCGGGGAAAAGGAAATAAGTTTTCTTTCCCTTTGAGGTAAAACAATAAGGGGCGACCTTGTTCATAGCTTGAAATTATATTCGACTTTATGCTGCATTTCGAGTTTGATTCCATTCATGATTCCATGCATGAAGGTCAACTTTGAACCAAATTCAAAAACAAACCAGGAAAGTAATCTTTGTAATAATCATCTTGTCATGCAGAGCTAGGAATTCTTTGCCCATAAAAATCCCCAAAGATTTTTTGGCAACAATAAGGCTGTTGAAGCAGCCAAGCGATAAACCTGCCCATATTTCAAGAAATTTGATATGGACGGCCATACTTGCAAGAGGTAATCAATTTTCTCCCAGCTTATATTATTTTTTTATTTTTTGATAGAAAATCAGATTTTTAACTAGTAAAATGCATTATCAAATTTCTTATTCCTCCCATAGCATTATTTTCTGTCCGTATTGTATTGATTGATTGAATCCAAACTAATGCATTTGACTATAGAAAATTTGATACCAAACTATGAGTGTGCCAAAGGTCTATTATTATGTACTACATATCCCAATACATTTCCGACTCTCGTCAACACAACAACCAACCAGAGTGAAAGCTTTCAGAGAGGTAATCTATCATCACTATCACACTCTTTGTTGTCGATAAACCGGGAAAACAACCAAAGACGAAACTCAATTTCGCAAAAACGCCATTTCAAAAGTTGTGAATCGGGATGGAAATGAAAATGCAATAATATATGTGCCAGATCCAAGCAACTGTTACATTGCATGATATTATCCCTTCCTAGAATAGGGGCGACTTCCTCCTCCCTTTTGATTCTCATCATTGAAGTGATTTCCAAGTCACTTTCACCATCTGTCTCCCATTCTTTGCATACCAAATTCACCTACAGCACTTTCACGAGAGTGACATTATGCCAAATATAGAGGAAAAGGACGATTGAAAAGGAATGACTGACTGCCCTTTGTTGCTTGATATGGTATGGTATGTACTTGCCATATGGAAGGTTTAGGTTGTTGTTGGCGAAGAATACTAAAAATGAACATTCATAATGCTATACATATTTGAATTAGGTGGAGTCGGAGTGACAGAATCACTGAATAAATTCAATAAAGTCAAGTTTCTGATATTGAAATCTTTTCTTGTGAAGCCCAAAAGCAAAAAATCCGTATATGCGAAGCATGTTTGTATTTGTTCAAAAGGATAAAAGGTGGGTGGGAATAATACGAAGTGGAGAAAAGTATTTTAATAACGTCCCGCTGTGAAAAGACACTTTTCGAGACCTTTCTCTTGGCATAATCCTCTGAATTTTTGCAATATTATGTACCTGCGAATAAAAGGCTAATGTCGCGGGGTTTTCCATTTCTTTCAGTCTGAGCAATATCCGGATTAAAAAGTTGCATATAGTCATACTTAAATATGTATATGCAAGTATGTGCATTATCCAACCCAGAATGCCTTTAATAGCCACGAATTTAATATGCCTGAAATGCTCCGACCAAAAGTGACTTTCCAAGTTTTGGCCAGCTTTCAAAAAAAATGATGGTTCAAAAGTAAATATAATTTTCTGGGTAATGCAAAGTAAATCACCCAACATAAAATGAAATGTTTTCAACCAACCACATAAACATTATTATTATTGAATGACGTAACTTTAGCTTTGTGGCATTAAAAATTAATGCAGACAGTAGACAGTCGGATTTACCTAGATATGGAAAGCAGTTTGCGTTAAAAAAGTAAAAAACTGCATTTGGCCCACGTTCTACATTCTTAAGTAGAATGGATTGAAGAACAACAAGCAAATTTTGGAGAATCGGGGCGGAGGCGGAGAAAGTCTAGAAAAGAAAGGGGAAAGTGAAGGGAGTGTGGGTGCAAAATTAGATACACACTCCAGGGTTCTATTTATGCGGGTGCCTTGTGTTCCTGTTGATGTTGACGTTGGTAATATGTATGTAAATCTTGTTACTTATCATATGATCACATCACACATATGATTAATATACTACTAGTCCCCCCTTATCGTCTTCACCACAGGGAGTTTTCCAGCTAACAACTCATCCCATACTTTAAGATACGAGGGGTGGCGATGTGTAAGTAATCTTTATAGTCATTTTTACAATGAACAAGACTTGCTGCAATCTGCAATTATTCCATTTGATGAAACTACACGTGCATGGGTTAACTGTAAATGGAACGGGGTAAACCGCTATATATGTGTATAAGTAAACAATGAACCATATCACAAGCTCTTTTTAAAAATAACCAACCAGCATTTTGAACTCAATAGGGTTCTGAAGAATTATGTGGTTGTATTGCATTTTTATAAGTATTCCAGTTCTGAGAATTTTTACGTCTGGAAGATAATTCCTGCTCTGGCCACCCATCCATGTAAGCCAGATATGAGCTTTTCTTAAAAAGGAGGAGGGGCTATATTTTAGCCAGACAATAAAAATCCTATGTAAGCCATGGCTATTTCATTTAAAAAATGAAAGCATGTGGAGAAAGCAGAGGAGCAATTTGTGCATCTTTCATTTGATGCCAGTTTAATTTGAACATTTCATTTCATATATAACTAGAAATGATAACCCGGAAGACGTATGAAGCCATAAACCCATTTTCGACTTTCTCCTCAAGTCTGTCCTGTGACATGTACAATTTTACCATTTCGTTTTACGAGCATGTTTACGAAGTATTAAGTAAGGGTAATGAAGTTTTTAGGCTTGTTTGATCATTGAACTACAAGTTTATTTGGAAGTGGACTAATGATGTACCGAAGCCGTCCTCAGAGGCTCCAAAAACATAAAGAGTCCCTTCAACAACTGTCTGCCCTTAAATGGAGTATGTCAGCGGAAATGCTTGCAAAAGAAATTCAATTGAATTAAAACGTAAAGAAAAAATCTAAACAGAAATGGCTTGTTATTCCAGCATATTGCCAGAAAAGAAATGTCAACAGCCGGTAGCTTAACAAAAGTCGCGTGGAGTTGAGTAAACTTTCACTCCCTTGTTCAACCTGATACTTTTTCCTCTCATATTACTTACACATTGGCTGTTTTGTGGGATCAAAAACACTATTATGAAGGTAATTTAGCTTATGTTACAAATCAAACCGAAATTCATTTACTTCCAGCTCTCATACATGGATAATATTGCACTATATTATTATCATTGTCAAGCCATGTATCGCTTTGAATTAGGGAAATATATGTATGATGCTGAAGAACAACCCCCAACCCGCATAGTGCATGCACTGCGGTGGCAAAAAAGTCAACAAAGTAATGAAAAGTGATGATAAATGGGTATTACCGGAAACCCATATTTCATCCACATGTACCGCATACACCTATCGCTTTGTTCACTATTTTTCGCCCTATTTTTCTACAGAACTGGGAGGGATATAATGCTCACTCCCAACTCATTTTTTTGGCTTGGCTCCCTTTTTTATGGTGTGTTGATACATACGATTAGTTGTTAGCAGCCCTCCCACTTTCCTTTCCAATACATTTGTTCCAACGCTGCAGGAGAACTATAATATCCATTCATCCTATTTATTCTAAAACGCTGCTACCGTAATGAGAATGATTAATAGTTGTCGAGGCTCTTTATCAGTGGACTTCTTGGAAATTGGAATATTATTCGCATTATTATAAAATCATATGATTAGACCGCAGCACTAACATAATGCGCGTAGTTTTCATTAATGGGAAATTGAAACGGAAGGTAGCGCATTATACTTAAGGAAAATTGAATATTAAAAAGTTTATCAGCAAACTCATTCCATATTTTTATGTTCTATTAGTAGCAATTTGGAAGTACTTCAGCCAAACCAACGATTAAACTCGACAATTTCACCCACGCAAACTCAGCTAGTAAATGGGTTGTATCACTTTCATTTGGCATATAATAGTTGACTATTTTCATTAATTTTGAGAGTTTATCTGAAAATGAGACGTTGTTTTCTAGTACTGCTAAAAAGTTCCCCTAATCATGAAGAAATTCTACACGAGCATCAAAAATTTGATACATTTTCACCAAAATAAGGTCAAAAGTACTCTCTCACCTTTTGAAACGGGCGTCACATTCAAATATACATACCTACCTATGCATATGTTTATTGTTCAGGGTCGACATAATATCTCGTTCCTGAAATAACTGAAACATTTTGAGTTTTTATAAGGAAGGGTTTTACATTTTTTTATAGTTTGTCCTTCCCTCTCATGTAATGAAATTGAGGAGGTGCTTTCTCCCACCACCACCAAGCCATTCTACGCAATTGACTATGGGTGAACCTTTCCAAGGGAGAGAGAAAATGGGAAGAGCATTGAAAGTAATGACGGTGCTGGTGTTGTGGTCGGTGTTGGTAATGGTATTGCAATGATAATCATTACTGGAGAAAGCTGGGCGTTAGTTTGGCTGGGCTGAGTTGATAGTGGGAAAGTAAATAGATGAATTTACATGCCACAAAAACATGCAAAATATTCCTGAGGGAAAGCATCACTAGTCATTTATGGTGATGAGGTGATGTTGATGGGCTTGTTTTATGGTGATAATTGCCTTGCTTAGTTTCCCTTGTACAATGATTATGCCAGAGTTTTGGATGTTTCGAGCATCTTCCCACATTATCATGATCCCTATCATTGACATTCCAAATCCCACTACATTCCATTGTTCATGGGAGCATTAGCATGTGAATGGCATTGTTTGTTGATATTGTTTAGATAAAATGATTTGACAAGCGTTTCATTTCCTCTGGAATGGGCTAAGATAATGATACTTTGATAAGACGCTTGAGGGTCATTTAAACAAAATGGGGTTCTCGCTAGATCCTTATAAATGGGTAGAAGGGAAAGAGAGAAATGCGTAAATGTTCGTCAGTTTAATCAGGTAAGAGTAGCGGGTGGAATTATCATCCATTTCAGGAAGGGATTGGAACGGAAAGGCTAAAAACATTTCTGGTAAATTTGTCTAATTAGCAGAATTAATTGGTATTATACTTCAGGGACATTTATAATCACACGCGGACATATATTAAAAGCGAAAAGGACACAACTAAATTAAATTAGGGAGTGAACAACAGCATGTAGGTGGTTAGGATGGATGCAATTTGAGAAAAAAAGGCTTATAAATTAGGAATTTTGCGAGTCCTAAAACAAACAATTAAAATAATAGGGGAACTTTGCCATTTATGAGTAGGTTGATGACATTGGATTTTCAAATCATTGTCACGTGGCATCATGACAAAGCCGTTACGGTGCTAAAGGGATAAATGGAATCGATACACTGAATGTACCTATATCGATGGAAGTATAAATTTAAAATTGAAATAATAGATACTTCGTGTTCATTCTTCTAGTAAAAATACAGCTACATAATATATTTGAAAAATGCGATTACATAAAATTAGATGAATTAGAGCTTATCATATTCCCAACAATGTTTTTCCCTCTTTAGGGTTCAATTGGCGCGTCTTGCTAAATCCTCGGTGACATTGGATAAATTTCAAGGGATTTAGCCTTTCATGGTTTTGCTATTCCTATATGCGAAAAATAATGCTAATCCAAATGTAAGCTCACCGAAAACAAATTTAAAAAATGGAAAAAGGATAAGCTGTCCAAATTTTCTACAAACTATGTTAGCGCATAACTCGCATAGCTGTACAGTGGAATCGGGACGATAGGAAGGAGAAAGGATAAGAGTGAAAAACTTTATTGTCGTTTCTCTATCTTCCAACATAAGTTATCAAATTCACATAGACGTGTGGGCAGTAACAAATCCCCAATTTTCTCTAGTTTCAGCCAAATCATCGCAACGGTTGGTCACTATTGACCCTGGGGAAAGTGCTAACAGATTAAGATAACAAACCTTTTGTCCGCGAGTTATTTATGGGGATAGGATTTCGCAACTTGTTTTTTTGACAAGGGCGAGGAAACCGATTTCAATTACAACGAGTAAGCTATTTTTAACACGAAAAGCTCTTTGCTGACCAGCAACGAAATCCCATACCCATTAAACTTTTCCACTTGGGAAGTAAACTGAGCGGAGCAACGAAATTGAAAACGGAAACAACTATCTCCACTTTCAAGTTCATTTACGTACTATGTGGAAATGGGGCAAAGTCACTGTGATTTATTTGGGAAATTGAGTGAAAGCAATCAAAAGAGCTGATGATCCGCTAGTTTCTTTTTATCGTGGATAAATGGATTTTCACACTTATTGATGTAGCGGGCCCGTAGATTTACCTTAAATAAACGAAAAATCTGAAATTGGATTAAATTGCGTTTGTGAAATGAAAGGATTTTGTGTTTTTTGCAGCTACAGAGTGAAATACTTTTACCTCTTGTTGCAGAGAAGTCCATTAAAGATCCTGGCTTAAACTGGTTTATGGTTTGGCACGGAGTCGGCGAAATTGCATAATTCAAATTAAATGAACTTAAACGCTTCAATCTACAGCTGGGATCGGGATGCCGTATAAGGGTACACTGATTCTTTCCATTTATCCGACTCATTCAATTCAGGAGAAGAGGGGCCTCACGAAGTAAAAGTTTTTGTCAAATTGTCAGGCTTGAAAAAACCTGAAGTTTATCAAGTTCTAGAACGAACAGCTTATAGTTAGTGATCTTGAGGTACAGAGAATACAGATCATTCTCAAATTCTCGATCTTGTGGCGTAACTTCAAGTACACGTGGAATACAAAATGCGCAACAGAAATTCAATTATAAACTTGCTTAAGCCGCTTAGGAAGGTCGTATAGCTAGGAAGGACTACAAGAAACTTCTGAAGTACAGAATTGCAGTTCCTCTGATTCAAAAAGGGATCAATTGAAATATGCGAAAGTGCGAACAGCGACAACAACCTTATCTTGTCTCAAGCTCACGCTGAGGTTCCTGTTGCATATTTCTTACGCGTAGTAGTGCGGTTTTGTAGATGATACTTCTGTGGAAAATGTCAAGTGCTAAAACGAATTTTATATCTCAAACCGAATTAGGACTTGACATTGAGCAAGGCCTTCTTCGGCTACTTTCAATCGAATGTGTTTTCGATAGAGCGAATATAATTTATTTTCAGGCATAGCAAAATTACAGAAGTAAACATTACAAACTAAAAGTATT
>JAQGAG010000898.1:0-12214 GCA_034696835.1 Lepidocyrtus lignorum
TGGCTAAATGCTTTCTATGAGTTACTGCTCACCGTCGAAGGGAGCAAGTTAATTCTGTCCGTGGATGGCTGGTTATGTATTATTATACTATAATTCAAATAACTTACAGGTACGTCATTGTAATTACAATCATTTTATTTAGATCTACTATATCCAAAATCACAGAATGGACAGTTCCGGAAAATATTGAGTTTGCATCATGTACGACTTTTGAAATTCTAAATAATTCTTTATATCGTGATACTATTTCATCGTCGTTCCAGTTTTCAACCCTGCACATGACGTCAACTTTGAGTGGTGATGCTATTGTTAGTGATTGACTGGCGTTTAGATATTGATTGTACACTGCAACTACTTCCGGGATTGTGACGTTGGCGAAATCTATTTATAATTAGCAATAATTTGATGATAACAATATTTATGGTTAAGTAATTAATTACCGTATTTCAATAGTATCTTAGACTAACGTAATAAATAAAAAATGATTTAAATTACAATGACGTACCTGTAAGTTATTTGAACTATAATAATACATTATATTTAAATATTTGTTGAAAATTCAATTTTTTTATTTTTAATCAGTGAATCACTGCTGAAACTAGTTTAGCTGAAATCAGCTATCAATCCCCTTCTTTAATACCCAATTTACTATATCATCATGACATTTAAAAAATGATATGCTAACCTTAACCCTTGACCCACTTGCCGGCATCTGATTGACTGGAAAAACAGTACACTTCTTTCCGTTTACCATTTTTACCTCCGTGCCAAATTTAAATAAAATCTGTCCACGCGTTTAGACGCTATAGCGCGCACAGACGGACGGACACGAGCCAAAATCAATAAAAACCTTACTTGTACGTAAAAATGAACTAGCAAATCAGTATTCGTTCAGATCACGACAGTAGAGCGCTCTTGTATAACAGCGTCCTTCTATGCGACTATGATGTATTAAAGTTGCTTTTACTCACCGTGTCTTTGAGGAGCGTGCATCGTCACCAATACTTTATCAAACCTAGTGTGTATCACTTTCACAAGAGTGGCGATGGCGGATTCGTCCAGTTCATGTGGTAATGCATTGTACATTTTGAAATCCGATGGATCAAAATAAACTTCTGTGAAATGCCGGTTGAAGTTAATGTCCCCGTCCTGCTCAACGTATTATTTATACACATTTGTTTAATAAAATAGGTAAGAGGACCTAAAGTAACCAGGTTTATGTATAACTAGCTTTTAGTCTAATGTGTATATTTTGCCATAGGTAATTTCCTTTTTTTAAGTTAATACCTTTTGTGGTGTTTTTGATGGTAGTGTCCAGATTGAATTGAAATTGCTCAACCATGCAATCATTAAAATCATCCTTATGCATGATTTGGGGCTTAAGATTCCCATTTTTTTATGGTTGAATTTGGACTTATTTTGATAGAAAAAAAACCAATAGCTTTCAGAAACAGTGATATAAATGGATAACAAATTGGAACTGGTAATGAGTTGGCGTTAAGAAATTACAATAAGAGGATTTTTGATGGTGTTAGAAAATGGGCTAATGGCGTGGCCTTTTACGGCTTAATGCGACCACTGAAAATGAATTATTCTGTGGTTTTAAAAATTTACTTGAGGTCCTCAAGTTGAGGAATATTAATACACACGTGAATTTGTCCATTGCAGTTTCGATCGCGAATACATAATCATCAATTTGGCTTTACATGGAATTGATTTAAGCCACAACTGAACGCCGCAACAAACCATTGCAAGGAAAATTGGTTTTTATATACTTGCAAGTAAGAAGCGCAGGTTCAATTTGTATTAAAAAATGAAAGAGTGAAACAGATTTTTTTTTGCGTTCTGAGGATGCGGTTTTTTTTACACGTGTCTCGTATTTCTTACGGAGGAGCGAAACGGAAGCTTATGTGGCGTGAGCGGTTTTTAACACATAAAAAATTTATAAATTTTTACCAGGATCCGTGTAACCAGTGCAGTGCAATTGTGGATATAAAAGGCGAAAAAAGTAAACCAGCTACCGCGTAATAAATTGAGCATGGCTCAACATTTAAGGAGTAAATTATGCAGAAGTTTAGTATAATTAAATATACCTTGTAACTTTACGCCGTGTAGACCATCAGTGTCGATCTTCAAGTACAATCAAGGCGGTATACCGCAGCGATTTCGCTATTACACGCCACAACACATCTTCGTTGCCCTAACTGTGGTCTATACTTTTCCTTCCAAGAATTGAATATAATATTGAATTGAAGAAGAAAAGAATACACTTTTAATTCATAATGCTGCGTAATATTAGTGAATATATATCTAAACCACCTATCATATTTTACCTCATTATTCACCGGTTTTTACCTTGGTTACATGGCTTTAAATCAATATGATTGAAATTAAAAGGCGACATAGGTTCATATGTTACCGGCCCCACGGTCCAATTTAAACCAACTTTATTCCAATTTAGAAGTTCCAGGTTTTAATAGAAAGTGTTCTATTTTTGAGAGAAAATCTGATCAACTTAAACGACGGTCAAGGTCAACATTGTTTAAATTGGTAAGGCATATTTTTAGTAGTTAGGGTACCCTTTTTAAGAAAATTTCCACCATGATAGTATTATTGTAGTGCATACTCCATGCTCATGCAGCTTATTATGTAATCCTTGGTTAAGTAAAAATCGCAATGACTAGAATATTGACCAGTAGTTCTCCTATAACTGCCGTACACTATGAGACACAGACCAGAGATGTCCATATTCGTCTTTTTCGCCCAAAAATTAAATAGAAACCAAATTTTCATGAACTTGGGGGTGTTACAAAGTTGTGAATTGCCTTGTTAGTTTAAAATGTTTCTGTTTCCGTGGCCACTAAACATTTTAACTGGTTTACTGTCAGAGGTGGATCGTCATTGGAAGTTATTTAATACCTGGAATATTTCTAAGTCGGAAAAGTAGAAAAATATATATCCGGTGCTCAACTCCAGTACAAGGAAACAGAAAGACTCGATGTATGTCTTTCTGCCTAGATGCAACAAGTCCGTACCGTAATGATCCTTCCCTCTGTTGCTTGCTATAACTACACGGAAATACTGAAATTGAATAATCTCGAAGCAAATGTTGGAAAAGAAATTTATTTTCTTGTATTTACTTGTATTTTACCTCAATCCTTGTGAGCGGATGAGATATGTCAAGGAATCCGGGATACAGGACAGATGGATGGAGTTGATCTGGCTGATATCAAAACCAGATAAAAACGGTTTGTCATTATTGTCTTCGATAGATGAAGCCCGATAGATGAGTATTTGATTTTGATTTGAAGTGTTTGCAAACGAATTTCCAAATTACCAGAAAGAATTATAGTTTACTAAGATATTTTAATATTTGGGATACTGTGAATGACTTAAGATAATGAACGTTAATTAAAAGGTGATTGTAATTGGTTATGTTAATTACTCATACGAAATAAAAGGTATGTAATCGTTCTTGTTAATATTTGTCTTGCATTTCAGTGATACATAAATCTCGGGGGATTTCATGAATGACGCATACCTGAATTCCTTTGTTATCTATTAACGACAGGGCTCAATTATATGTCAGCACCCCCTTGGTATGCCAGGAAGAACTGTGTGTAACTCCAATGCTTAAGCAGATGAGTGCTGGTAAACAACAACAAAGAATTTGGTGATGCTAGGGAAAATGAATATATGTTACGAAAGCTGTTTGGTGGTTTTCTCATCGTCCCCTTCCTTTAGTTAGCAAACTCGTAATTTCATACATGTGCAGGGTATACAGTGAATTACCACAAGAAAAGGGAGCTTGGAGAAAGTGAATCAAGTAGGCCACTTCACAACTGCTTGCATGGCTGTGATGGATTTTATGATGTAAGAAACATGCTATATGGCTAGTTCTATATTACTCCACATTTAGTAATCAATGAAAATGAAGCAGTGAAGTTATGATTGATTGTGCATGTATGTCAAAGAGTTAGAATATGAATTTTTTCATTGTCCTTCTTTTATATAATTATTAATCACACAATACGGTTTATTATTCCATAATATAAATGCATACATTTCATCAGATTCATACATTTACAATACTAAAATGCCGACATGTTAAATTCACTTAAAATTCATTTCCGGCTATTTCTTTGTCTTATGTTTCTTTTTTTCTTTCAAGGAATTTATAGAATTCAATCGGTATTCTGGTTGGATGTAACCCATATTACGGTCGAAACGGGAATCCACAATCTCAGGTCCTAAATCAAGATAGAAAAACTGGGTTGCTTTTTCCATTATTATATCAAATTTCCTCGCCGTTTCGCTGTCTTTGTTTATACGAATAATTAACAGATGGCCATCCGGGGTAATTGGAATTGATTCATTTCCAGACGAGTTTGATATCATCCTTCCTTGCGTCCAAATGACGAAATCGCACCAAGACCGCCCGGTAACATGAAGTTGATGCACAACTTGCATGTAATAGTGAGATGTTTTCTTTAATTTAAAGATCTGCTCGTTTGAAGTTGTTTTCACCTTTTCAATGAAACTATTCTTTTTTCGATCAGCGACCATCTGAGGTAGTAAATAACGTTCATTGTAGGGGCATTTAATTTCAATAATGCCATCTTCTCCAACAAGACCATCTGGAGATGCTCCCAGTGCGGCAAAATCCATACTGATAAAGAAACCAGAGTCGTTGACTAGAACACCTTGAGTGCTTTCGTACAATTTGCGAGCTTTAGACTCATTTCGTAGTCCCCATTTAACTGCAGGTTGCTGTGAAATATCCCTTGGGCATAAAATTTTATCAATCATATTTACATTTGGAGTCGAATCTTTCAACCCAATTAATTCACCAATGACGCTAGCTGTAATCATTCCAAAGCGATGAGCCCTATAAACCGGGTTGGCATGCTGACCAATTGTATCCAAATGAATTTGCCATTGTTCTGTGACTGAATCAACTTCTTTCTCTGCCAGAAACTTGCAAATTTTAAAATCCAGCTCCTCTGGGTCCAGATCATCGCGTTGTGAGTTTGGACCGTAATCCTTATCACCATCAGGTTTTCTGGTTCGACTGAAATATTCAGGAACGTTGTTGTTTCCAAGATTTCCAACTCTCTTCTTTTTTCTAGGTTTCGATTTTCTCCCTTCCTTCTTCCTTTTTTCAAACTCTTGTTCCTTGATCCAAATTGAGGAAATATCTCCAACAAGGTTGGTTTGTTGGTACAAATTTACGTACCATGAAGGTCCGTATACAAACGAAAACGTAGCTTCCTGTACTTTGCGATTGTATCCACCCCGCATTACATTGTTACATCGCCTACCCTGAGCAAATTTGTTCACTTGTGCCTGAAACTGCTCCGCAATGTTTGTATTCATGTTGTACAAAAGAGATGTTGATAGCTCCGATAACCTTCCGCAAATGTCACAGATTTCTTTCCAAATTGGATGACGAAAAAATTCTGAAGGTGGAATACGGAGTTTGGGTATTGGTTTGCTCTTATACATGGCAGGCACAATTATGCTCCCACTGTCACAAATAACAGACGAGCATGAATCATGAATTCCAAAAATGTGCCTGGGTAGTGCTAATAGATCCTTGGTAAGAGTTACCGCAGATGTTGACGGTCGCATTTCGATGTGGCGCTGGATAATGTAGTTAGCATATTTTCCAAACAAATGGATTCTCTCAGATAAAAAATCTCGAAATGGTTTTGGGTATCCACTGTTTTTATTTGAATTCTTTTCCGCATTGATGAGGTTCCGGTTCATTGCTCTAATAGCATGCAATTTGCATGTAATTTTCTCAACTGAAGTGAAGTACGCTGGATTAGTTAAATAAACGTCCTTAATGTTCATATATACGCTGCTGTCCCCATCTCCAATGAAGCGTTTATAGCGGAGGCCATGCATTTTGAGACTTTGTTCAAACCCATCTTTTATTATGACTGTTTCCATTGCGGAAGACGAGCCTTCATAATTTTGAAAACAAATATGGGTCTTGTCTGGGTTAGTTTTGCAGATATAGCAAACTTTGTTCCGGACCCCAACATAAAGAGGAAGTTTTGAAAGTGTTCCGATTAACACAGCTGAAGCAGAGAGAGCTCTTCCTTGTTGATTGTAGCACCGTTGACTCCATTGCCCATCGCCAAATACATCAGTCCAAGGAATTCCATCGCTGTCAATTTGACCCATACTTATGGCTAATTCTTTTTCTATTTTTCCATTACTTAGCAGCAAGTTGTCAAATGCCTCTTTTAGTGCATGGCTAAATTGATTTTCAATTTTCAAATATGTGTTTTAGCTAAAAACGGAACGTCAAGGACAACCATAGAGTGTCGAATGGCCGTATAGCCCGCTCCAGTGGTATTTCCTGCCCACACGGCAGCCTCATTAATAGGAAGACTTTTGGCTCCTTCGTCATTATTGATTCGTAACTCCTTTCCGCAGGTATCACATCTTGCAATGAGGGTTGTGTGTAGACCACTGCGAATTTCTCTTTGAATTTTTAGTTTAGGAGTTCGACATAACAATGCGTGCTTTTCACTTTCTTGTATAATGTATTCTATGGCATTGATGGTGAAAAGTCGGCGTCCAGTTGGTTTGAGTAAAGGTTGATGCTGGTTGTTGTTTTCATAAGCAGCTCCAGTTTCCGAACTTACGCAGGTAGGTTGCCCACAAGGAATGTTGACGGATGTATTTTTACTGTACGTCTTTGTTACTTTCTGTAGTTTGAAAACTTGAGGTGAACGAAGATTAAAAAGGCGTCTTTTTCGATAAGATCGGCTTTGTGGATTGTGAATGGGCGAATCTTGGCTTTTTCTAGCAACTGTAGTTGGTGTCTGCATGCGGGAAGGAACAATAGTATCTGAAACCTGTAAGCAGTACAAGCACAAAATTGCAAATTGCTACAGCAAGTAGGCGTTAATTAAAATCTAGTAATATATTAAATATTCCTTAGTAGCCATGCAACATTAATTATTTCCAGCAGGACATACAATTGTAAGTGGCTGATCATTAAGTACACTTGATATCTCCAATTCACTAAACACCGGAACGTCAATATCAAACGACGGCACAATTGGTGAGATATTGCTGTCGTTGATACTAGAAAACTGTTCTTGTGAAGGGCTAACTTGGTTGGCATTTTTAATTAAACTCGATTTTTTAATGCGGGCTTGATTAACATTTCGAAGATGTTGCCGTAGCTTTCTAGTTGCTTTTGGCATATTTAAATGATAAAAAACGATAAACTAGCAATAATTTTCATTAATGTACCATTTTTACAAATTAAAATTAACTGACTACGATTACTTGAGATGTTGGATGGCTGACATTCACTTTAGACAGAAAATAAAGAGCATCATATACAGTCAAATGTTGAGTATTCAAACCAGCAGCACACGTTCAGGCTAACCCTTCCTTCTTATAGTCTCGCTATGAAAAAGAAATTTGAACTTTCTCTTGATTTTCTGCTCCACGCAAAGTCAAAGGCTTAAAGTCCATACAAGCTAGCATTGTGGCTGCGGGATGAACAAAGTCCATGAACATGACATGAATAGCTCTATTGCACATGCACAGTGCTTATGTATTCATACGCAAGGAGCTGTGGCAAAACCATCATGATATGAAATGAAAGGGTTATGCATTGCGTATTTATGACGGTAGTTATATTTTAAAATAGATAAGCACTTTTGGGAAGTAAATACTTAAAAGGAGGCCGTTAAAGGAAGGCCACAAATATGATGAATGCTTTAACTAAAGGATTTTAGTAAATATTGACTGCAAGTGCCTTAACAATTTCTTCAAAGCTTCCAATTTCGTATTTTAATTTTTTACATTGAATTTTAATACAGCAAAGTTAGTTAGTTAATTACTGATAAGAGTACTCTGGCATCGTTGCACCTTACTCTTAAACGTATCATAACAATGCGGCGCCACAGCCAACATCCTAGATGTGCAAGTGCAACCAGAATATATTATATAAATCTTTTGTTGCAAGGCTCCCCAGAAGTTCAAGTAACCTGTGGCGCGAAAGAGAGCTAAAAGTGTTAAAACAGATTGTATCTATAGTGTTGACTACAGGTCCGATGTTGGAGTAAAAAGAAAAACCATACAATCAACTCAGCTGCACACTTCAATGCTGCATTCTTGCAGTACAACTCATTGTCAGTTTAATTAAAGCCTAAGCTAGCCTGCGTAAATTTTAATATTTTTATTCAAACTGCTTAAAAGGTGAAAGGTGCAAAAATAAATTATAGTCGTGACTTCTGGTTAATATTCGAGCAATAAAATACTTGATAATCAGAGAATCCTAAGGAAGAGCAAAGTGATGGGACCGAAACGGAAGAAAGAAAGTGGAGCTGGTGCCCCCACTAAACGGAAACGCAAAACGGCGATAACAGCACCCGGTGATGATGACGCCACTTTAGATACCCCAAAAGGTGGAGGTGGGAGCTCCCTGAACTCAGACATCGAGGATGAGCCTCAGGTGGAAGACATTATCAAAGTGGATCTGGAACCCGAATTCAACCCACTCCCATTGGCGGTTGGAAACAATCAGCAACAATTCTTGGGCGAGTTGAGTATTGAAGTTCCGAATATGGACATTGGTGAGGTGAAATTGGTGGAATACCCTAAGGAAGAATTATTGCTTCAAGTTGAAGACGAAGGCTGCCATGATTCCAACACGGTCGATGTAATTTTCACTGCACACTAATTATCAATGACAATTACATAATATGTTGATGGTTAGGGTTCTACAGGATATCTATCGATTGTTTATCTTAAATAGTGTATTTTGCATTTCATTTTGATTCCAGGTATCTAAGATAGCCAACAGTTTCAACGGTAACCCAAACGCTGAAGAAGGTCTTTCTACAGCCGCATGCGCCTCTACGGGTAGTTCTCCAGAAGGGGAGGCCAACACTGAGAAAAGTGTGAACTTCGTCCGTACTGGAGAAAGGCAGAATGATGAAGGACAAGATAACTCAGATGGTTCTTCCAATTTAGACTATTGGAAATTAAGGGCGGAGGAGATGGCCAACAAGAAAGTGGAATCGGATAAGAAATCTCGGGACTTGGAAACGGAAATGACCAAGCAGAGACTGGAATTGGAGAAGAAATCTCGTGAATTGGAAGCGGGTCAGACCTACTGGAAATTAAAGGCGGAGGATTTGGCCATGCAAAAATTGGAGTTGAGTAAGAAAGCTCGGGACTTGGAAGCGAAACTGGCGAGCCAAAAATTACAATCAAATAAGAAACTTCGGGACCTGGAAACGGAAATGGCCAACCAGCGATTGGAATTGGAGAAGAAAACTAGGAACTTACAAGCGTGTCAGGTCTACTGGAAATTAAAGACGAAGGAGTTGGAGTTGTCAACCAATTCAGTATGATCCCAGTCACAAATTCTTTATTTTTAATTTAAATGGGAACACAAAAAAATTAAGTTTAATAAATCTATGTTCTTGAACCGGCTCACTTTCTTAACAATGTTAGTCCATCTCGCTCATCTTAACATTTTTGTAATTTTAATTCCAGAAATCAGAGAGGACTAACCTTAACCTAAAACGTGGGGCTTTGCATACCACCACATCCAGCTCGAGCTCATCCAAGTCAAAGCCCGGTAGTACGGAATGCGAGGACCTCACTCCAACTAGGGGAAATGTCAGCAACGAAGGTGATAGAACCTCAAATGGATCTTCTGAAGTAAACGTACATCCTCTGCTAGATGAAAAGGTACAATACTTGTTTGATTAAAATGGTGATTTGTAAATATTCCAGTGCAGTACGTTCATGTGTTGAAATTAAGATACTTGACAATGTTTGGTTTGTTTGTTTTGTGTTGTAGATTATGGAACTGGTATTCCAATACATCATGCGTCAACCTGCCAAGGAAGATGTCTTGAAAGATATCAAAAACTTTCGACAGGTCAACAAGCCGTGGAGGAATGCGGTCACTCGTGTGTACCGTGAAACTGCCCCTATCTTGACGTTTGGAAGCAGTCATTATGATAATAAACTTGGAAATACTATATACACCTTTGGAAATTTGAAGAAGTTTTTGGAGACAATGAAGGAAAGTGAGATGATACCCTTTCAAAGCTATGAAATCACAGGCAGCCTCATGACTTCTGAAAATCAGAAATTAATGGAAGACTTTCTCCGCATTTGTGGACCTGTGATGATATCAGTGGATTTTCGCTTTAAGCAGGGTGGCACCTTCGAAGGAAATTTTGACCTGAATGGCTCCCCCGAGTTGGATTTGTCAGAGCTGAAGACGCTTCACGTGGATGTTTCTGATAGCTGTTCTGATTATATTTTCCAACGCCATGCGCTTGTTACTTTTCTCCAATTCGTCCTAAATGCAGCGCAGTCATTGCGAGAATTTAAGTGCAACTTAACTTTTCCGGATTATCACATTGCCGAATACCACGAGAGCCCTATTGAGAATTGCGCAAATGGCATTTGCCTACGCATACCGCAATGTGTTAAAGTACTTGATTTAAAAATGTCATTAACTGACTTCGCCTTCAATTACCTGGCTGAAAACGGGTTTGCATTGGAAGAGTTTACATTACGCGATTGCCATTACAAAACTGCAAAACCCGCAACTATTATTCGGTTCTTGAGGAACCAGTCAGCAAGCCTGACAACTTTACGGATTTCTACTTCCCTGTCATGCAAGTTCTCAAATTTTCCCTTATTTAAGAAACTGGAAGTCTTAACACTCTGTGACCTTGATGTTATTCCTTTTTCGTTGGCTGAAAAGTCTCCAAACTTGATCTGCTTGGATGTTGGAAAATGTGAAAAACGTGAAATGTTTGTCGAGTTCTTTTCAAAGTATGCTGGGAAGACCGCTCCGTCTGTGAAGAAAATTTGCATGCCGACTCATTTCAATATTGAACCACTTTTACTAACAGTACAAAAATTTGCGGAATACTTCCCAAATATCACGGAGCTGCGACTGGAACGACCGGTGAGGGTAGTACGACCTTCTTACCCTTATTGGTCTCCTGCGAAGACGAGAGACGACGAAGATAATATGAGTCGAGTGCTGGAGAATGTCTTTATGCATCTTAGTAATCTGGAAGTACTCCAAATTACTTTCCCCACTAGCATACAAACTAACTTGGACTCTGTATTTAGTGGACTCTTTGAAGAGGATTGTGATTTCGGGAGAATCCGTAGTAAACAGAAATACGTTGGACAATCTGATGAAAAGTCAGTCATGGTGGGGATGCAATTCAAGGCAAACATGCTTCATATGAAAAGTGAGTTTGTCTAATTTGACTTTATTAATTGCACTTATCGGCAACTTATCGATGATACTGTTTTTTAAATTTAATTTTTTTCATTCCAGAGCTGCGGAAGCTGGTGTTAAAGATGGAACGTGACGACCAGAACAACCAGACCAAGGACATCGACACAATGAAATATGTAACTCTGACCGACTTTACTGTACACTTCGTGTTTTTGGAACTGGCTGAGCTACAGGAGTTGGAAGTGACCTCTGGATTTCGTCTGAAGGGGAAGGTAGAATTTGTTTATTATAATACGTACCCTTTGAGTTTAATCCTCTCTATAATATAATGTTGTATTTCACCAGCTTTTAAACAATCATGACTGGACTTGTAATAACGATATTTTATATTTGTTCTATTTAGATTAGCGACGAATATCTTCAACGTCTAAAGAATAAGCTTCACCTCAAGTTGGAGTCCGAATAAGATGGATTTGAAGACATGAGATGAATTCGGAACCGAAACAATTTGACTTATTGTACAGTATTATAGTATAAAATAAAACTACAAACAAATAGATTAAAATAAAATAGGCATACTAGAAAATGGAGCCCATTCTTTTTAGTTTTTACCTCAAAATACTGTAACGAAAATGAATTTGAATGTACATGATTAATTTTATAAGATTTATAGTGTCTGTTGAGAAGCCTTATCGTTAGATCCATGTTATAAAGCTAATTTTTCACGAAGATACAAATATTAGCGTAATCATGAAATAATGTTTTGATTAATCGATTAATGAAATAAAGACTTTTTAATTTCGAGAATATATACTTTGAAGATGAACTTGACAGTAAATGTCCGTAGCATACAAAATTTATCCTGTACCAATAGTTCAATAAATTGATCATAATTAATAGAATAACGTAGCTGAAATCAAAACTACCAAATTACTGAATAATATGAATGATACT
>JAQGAG010000899.1:0-12210 GCA_034696835.1 Lepidocyrtus lignorum
TCAGAGAGAGACTGCAGATGTCGAAGCCGAACTCCCCAGCGATTCCAGATGCCAAGCAAGTTTTTCCGCAGCCTTCATAAAGAAAAAAAGAATTAAATTTTTGAATTTTTTTCCATTTACGAATAATCAATTTTGCCACCAACCTGGCGGCCCATACAGAAGATATCCCCTCCTGTACGGAATGCCCCTCTCCATGTACCACTCCTTCTGTTCCAGAAACTCCTTCAGATCATCCACCAACTTTGCCTTCCCATTGTCCCCCACGAGAACGGTCCCCAATTCCCTCTTCTTTTTCCCTTTTATGCTCGTGGTTCTCCAGCAAGTTGGAGTTTTGGGATCCACCTCATACATCACCACCCTCTCATTCCCCTCCTGGATCTTCCTCTTCTTGGAGCTTGGCTTGCACTCCTCCAACAACTCATATAAGAGGGTCCGAGTCCTCCTCGAGGAGTTAAATGACAAGATCACTTTTTCATATGGAATATCATCGTTACGTATTTCCGGTGTTTGGATCCTTTCCAACTTTATCCACGTCCCTTTGTATTGGAATCGAGTCGTGCCAAATCCAGGGTAGCGGATTAGACGCCCATTTTTCTTGTTCAGTTGGACCGACGTGTTTTGAAGATTTTTGAGGTTTTTTGCGAACCATTCCATTAGCCATTGGTAGAGGGTGTCCTCGTTCACACTTTTGGGGTGATCTATTCTTGGCCCGGTGACTTCCACGGAAATCTATTTAAAAATTAAAGCATAATTAAAACTAAATGGCCGAGAAAATTTTTCTTTATCTAAGAAAATTTATCTAAGTTTCCCTTACGTGGAGCGAGCCCCAAATGATCTTTGACAGGATCTTAGCAATATAATGGTACACGATGAAGATGACCGGAATCGAACACAAAATGGTGATTAGGGAAGGCCAGTAAAGGTCATCAGCAGCACTTGAAGGCGGCGGCTTTGCCTTTTGACTATATCTTGGCTGCTGCTGTTGTTGCTGTTGTTGGCGTTGTTGTTGCTGTCGTGGTGGTTGTTGCTGCTGCCTAGGCTGTTGAGTACTAGGTCGGGCCCTTATGCGTTCTCCCCCTCCACCACCCCCACCAATGGTGGATCCATGTCGAGGATAAATCTTGGACATTTTACCACCGCACCTCCAACCTCAACTCCCTCCTCCAGAGAATGACCCAAACCTGAGAAGGAAAAATGAATGTTCCAAGCTGGATCCCCTCTTTTCATGTAATATGCATAATATCTAACTTATTTTTTGTGGTTATCCAATATTCGATGTCCACGTAGGGAATTAATCAGCATTGTCATGTAAAGTGGAAGTGTGGAGGGGGCTCGTGTGTGGTGGTGTTGGCGGTGTTGCGAGGTGATTATTGATATGTTCCCATCACCAACCTGGCATAACCTACATTATTGTAAGCAAACAGACTAACAGACAAACACCACCGGAAAAAGTTGATATCTATCGGTTTATTGATATTTTTTCTAGCCAATATCGCATGGACATGTCATTTCATGTTAAAAACTGTTTAGCTGGACAACAGGACAAAATGACGATGATGGTACTAAATCAAGGAGAAAGTTCACCTCCTTCTCATGTCTTGTGTCGTTACATACATTTTTTTCGCAGGACTGTCGTGTTGTGTGGACTATTGATAGCAATTTATTTTTGTGTCGAGTGCACTATTATCTCGCAACTTGAGACCTGGTCATATTGGTGTTGGGAGGGAGGTAATGTCCTACCCCGGAAATGGGAATTGTGGATAGTGCTATGAGCTCAATCAATTTTCTCCCCTTGCGAGAAGTAGCTATTGAGCAAAATACGTGTAAAATGGTAAAAAAATGTAATACCTACATATTATATGGAAATGTAAAACTTTTGCCAAGCACGCATTTTAGAATGTTATGGATTGGACACACTTCTTCTAAAGAAATGAGGCGTAATAAATAATTTATGGAAACAAATAGTTTTTCTTTTGAGGAAAGTTTTGGAAATTCAACTGTTGAGGAAGGTTGATAATAATTAGGCCAGTTCCGATGAGAGTTGGAACATTCGAAGGCAATTAATGAAGAGAAGTGTAGACCATTTCCAGTTGCAAATTCATGGACAATGCCATTGGGGCATTGTGGGACATTTGATACTTTATTTATGAAAATACAAATAAGTACTTAATTATGTATAGAACATTTTAACGTTCATGAGCTATATAAGACTGAAATGCGAAAATATTATGAACATGAAACTGAAAATGCAAAGGCAGGTGCATGGTCTGGGTCTGACACTTCTTTATCAGAGCTACAAACAAACAACACAAATACAGATAAAATTCTAAGAACATGAATGATTTTATCGTGGCAGTTAAAAATACGTAAAACGTAGAATGACTCATCCCCTATCTTCATACTACTATTGCTCTTGTAATGAAAAAGTAAAACAGAATATATATTTCATGGAACTGAAATGACAGTAAACGCCATTTTTGAATCAAGCCACGTCGAAAATACCTACTACGATTTCCATACATGTTTTCAGTTTCATTGCTACTTTTTCTCTTCTACGCTTATCATTTTTGCACGAGTCATTACGACTAAAACTCACAATTTCAAATTGACTGACAATTCAAAACGAATCATATAAGATTTGAATAATGTCCTCATCATCGGAATCTAGATTTGAAGGGGTTCCAAACAAGGTGGCGGCGAATAAGGAAACCTTAACATTTGCTTTCTATCCGGAAGGAGAGGAACAAACCTACGAAGTGTCGCTTCCACGCACCAGCAGCTTCTGGAGCCGCTGTCCAAGGGTGCTCTACAACGGGGCGAGATTATGGCTTGGGTCCATCCTCATAACTGCCTTGTTGGCTACGTTCTTGTTGATTTGTGGTGAGCTACTTGCATTAACTCAAAAAATATGGCTAATTAACTTAATTATTCACTTTGTATCAAAACCAACTTTAAAAAATATATCTCTTCCCACGCAGTCAAAGCTGTGGCAGAGGCCCGAGCATTGGACACCGATGGCGATAAAGTGCCACCTTCATCAACTTCCACTCCTCCTCCAGGGAACCACGAATCCACCACAGTTATCTTCCAACAAGATTAAAATCAGCACTTCGACTGTAAAATCAACTTTCTACAAATTCCGGTTTAACTTATGTATAATAAGGATAAGTATTTAACTTGTTCCTATTGTAAAGAATAAAGTGTGACTAATACAAATATGCTACGAGAAATTCAATCCCAGAAATGGACAATTTATTGCTGAGTGCAAAATAAAAATAAATACTTTACGTTACAAAAATGTAAAATCGGGTGTAATTTTGCTGTAAGTGAATGCTCGTCGTGCTTAATTTAAACCATGAAAATAACTGCTTGTTTGTAGTTTGCATATTCACAAAATGTTCGTTCAACATTATTTATTTTTCTCTCCATTTAAAGACTTCAACATGGACTTATCGGTTTTCCCCAAATCTCACATCAATTTAGTTTTTGTCACAGATCCATTAATTCTTTCTTATATTCATTTTTTGACGAAAATCATATCATACATAGGTATATGACATTAAATCTATGGTTTATCCAAATATCACTAAATTTTCTCCACCGTCTGTACCAGATCCACCAAATCTTGACCAGTTAATCCAAAATTAACTCTGGATCACTGTCTAGCTTCTGCTTCTTGTCCTGAGGCTCACCTGATTCATCAGTCATGGATGGCTCCACACTCCACATCTTAATGAAGTTTTCTGCACATTCCTGCCATTCCCGCTTAACAAACATTATCAGTTCCTTCTCCGCCACATTCAAGGACAACCGTCGTGATAAGATGAGGAGAGGTCCGACATTCGGCAATTCGCAAACCTTCCCAATAGCCATATCCAGAAACTGGAGAAGGTCATTGAGCTGGTATTTCGCAGCGGCATAGGTCAGTTCCTCGATCACATCAGTCTCCCTCCATCCCGAAAGAAGCTTCCCGGTAGACAAGAAGTTGAGGAGAACTTCCAGCGCATTCGAAGATACATCGGAAAGCTCGATCACTCCTGAATTGGCTTCAATCATATCGGAGCTCAGCATAGCTGCAAACACCTCGCTCCGCGCTGAAAAAATATTGTGAAAGATAAGCATTTACTCGATAAACAGATTTCAGTTGCAAATCAAAATGGTCGATCATTACCTCCGAGAATCCCTTTTTGCATGGAGAACTCCTTCTTGTCACTCGAGATGATTTTGATTTCAGTTGGAGGAATCGGGATTTCTATCAAACCAGACAAGTCCTTCCAACGTTGTTCCAAAAACTTGGTTTGAAACTTGGCCATTATGGCTTCCACTGAGCTGGTAGATTCCAGTCTGGAGGGTCTATAAAGTTTAAAGCTGATATGGATCACTAAGCTTTCCCCGGGGCAGTCGTTAGTCTCATCATCCGCATCAATGAACGTATTGCAGCCCACCAAGGGGGATCCCTCATACGTAAACGCACCTGCAAACTTTTTGCCAATATGCATCGGTCCAGTGGCTGTGAACGATCAGAATAAAATTAAAAAGGTGGTAAAAAAATTAATTAAAATTGAGTTTTGTGAGTAATGGATATTAACTTTCATCCTTGACTATCATCCCTTCTTTGTTCTTGACACAGAATCGAACTTCTGAATGTGAAGTTCTCAAGACAGCATCATTCCGATTAGGATCCTCCAGTTTTAAGTAAACTCCAATCCACCTCTTTTCATCTATCGTTCGTTCCAATAGGGAGACCATCCACTCGGACGGGTGACCCGTGGCTTCTCCGGAACTGAAGTCAGTCCATTGGGAGTTGACCATTGACGTTTGCTTCCGTATCATAGAGAAGTCTTCAATTGTCCATGTGACTGAGCTTTTTTCCACCTCATACTTTAAATGAAATATTATATCATGGATAAATTAAGTTGACCAATTCCAAATCCTGCTCTACTCATGTCATATTAAGCTCCTTTAAAATTTTCAAATAAGTCTAGTAGGTATATACTTACTCCGGTAACAACGTTCTTGGAAGGGACAGCGAGCTCCATTCTAAATGATCGTGTGAGGAGTCTACACCTTCGAGGTTTACAAAAATTACTTAACTTTAAAAAAAATTATGGAGGTGATGAGGATGCTGGATGCTGTGAATTGACTTTGGAACAATATCGTTGTGAAATGTTGAAAGTGGTAAAAAAATACTCTGAACAACGAATAATTTAACGCTTTTAATTTACTAAATTCGACATGCATGCACCCACGACAACTTCCACTATCAAAATCAGTAATGCATTTTTTCAGCATTGTGGCTGAGGCGAGGTGAGGAATCGGTAATAATTATCCATATGGATGAATGTACAGATCAAAATGACAAAACTATTGGATGTAATTTTTAATTCAATTATTAATGCTCCTACTTTAATTAAACTATTAAAATAATAGGTTGATAGTATTCGCAAAATTTCTGTTCAATATTATTTATTTCGCTCCTTTACAATAGAAATGGGTCTTGTTACCGACACTCTGATTGAATTGGACTTCAAATTTCTCATTACAAAAGAAAACTTTTGCGTTTCCCCACATCAACTTAATTTCGTAGTATTCAACTAACTTCCAGTTTCTAATTTTCATTAAATTTCATGACATTAAATTATTATCTACATATATACATCCATCCAAATGATTTGCTTTCTCGAAATTCTCTAACTTCCACCAAACCTCCCGCTCGACTTCAAGTTAACTTCTGCTTCTTATCCTGAGGCTCGACAGCTTCTTCATCCGCCATGGGAAGTTCCGCACTCCAAAATTTAATGAAGTTTTCAGCGCATCCCTCCCATTCCCCCTTCACGTACGTTATAAGTTCCTCCTCTGCCACCTTCAAGGACAGTTGTCGAGATAGGATAAGGAGAGGCCCGGCATTCGGCAATTGGCACACCTTCCCAATAGTCATATCCAGAAACTGGAGAAGGTCTTGGAGCTGATATTTCGCAGCGGCATTGGTCAGTTCCACAATGATATCAGTCTCTTTCCACTTCGGAAGCAGCTTCCCAGTAGAAAAGAAGTTGAGGAGGACCTCGAGAGCATTTGAAGATATGTCCGGAAGCTCGATCACTCCTGAATTGGCTTCAATCATATCGGAGCTCAGCATGGCTGCAAACACCTCGCTACGCGCTGTAAAAGACATTGAAAGATGAACATTTACTGGATAAACAGGTTTCAAATTCAAATCAAAATGATCGATCAATACCTGCAAGAATCCCTTTTTGCATGGAGAACTCCTTCTTATCGCTTGAGATGATTTTGATGTCAGAGCGAGGAATCGGGTTCGGGCTCTCGAGTAAACCAGACAGGTCCTTCCAATATTGCTCCACAAACTTATCTTGGAACTTCTCCATGATGGTTTCAACGGAGCTAGTTGACGATTGGAGTTGAAAGGGTTTATGAAGTTTGAAGGCGATATGGATCACTAAGCTTTCCACGGGGCAGTCATTAGTCTCATCGTCCGCATCAATGAACTTATTGAAGTACACCGCAGTCACTCCACTATAAGCAAAGCAACCAAGGAACTCGGTGCCAACATGCATCAGTCCAGTGTCTGTGGATGGTTAGAATAAAACCGAGTACTTGACATAACATTTTGTAGTTTAGCTTCATTTTCATTTATTAGTGCAATCATGGGCAAGGTGAGACATAATGCAGTTGTAACTGATACTGATATTCAGTACTTAAATGGATGGTTACTTTTATCCTTGATTATCTTCCCTTCTTTGTTCTTGACAGTGAATCGAACTTCTGCATGGGAAGTTTTGAAAGCAGCATCGTTCGAATTTGCACTCTTCAGATGTAAGTAGATCCCAATCCACCTCTTCCCATCCACGTTGTTCTCCTTCAAGTAAACACTCCACTGAGATGGGAGCCCCGCGGCCTCTCCGGAACGGAAAGCGATGGATTGTGCGTTGACTAATGAGCTCTGTTTCCGCATTAAAGGGAAGTCTTCGATTATCCAAGTGATTGAGCGTTTCTCCACGGTTAGCTGTGAATCAGATGGAAATATTCAACAATGGATAAATTAAGATAATCATTTCCAGAACCTGCTGCCCTTTTGTCCTTATGTCATCAGCTCATATAATATCTTTGAATTTGTGATACTTACACCCGAAACTATGGTCTGGGAAGGAACGGCGAGCTCCATTCTAAATGATTGACAGTAAGTCTACACCTTTGACGCTCACAAAATCAAATGCAACATTTGAAAAAAACGACAGGGGAAGATGAGGATCCTCTGAATTGACCTTGGAGCTGTAACTTCTCGTGGATGTGAAAAGTGAATAGTAAAAAGTAGTCTACATTTAACATGAATTTTATAAACGCTTTTAATTTACTAGATGCGACACGCATGCACCCACGACAACTTCCACTTGCAAAATCAGTGATGAATTTTTTGTTCAGTATTGTGACTGGGGCGACTTGAGAAATTGGGATACAAATCAACTCCCCAAATAAATTATTCAGATTAATGTACGATGGACATAACAAAAATATTGCAGGCAACCTTTTATCAAATTAAGAATGCTACCATTTAATTAACTAGGCATTAAAATAATAATTATTGTTTGTTTGTATTCAGAAAATGCGGGTTCAATATTATTTATTTCGTCTCTTTATAATAGAGATGGGTCGTGATTCCAACATTTAGATTATGATGGACTTATAATTTCCCTTTACAAAAGAAAACTCGTTCATTTTCCTCGAATCACACATCAATTTAATTTAGTAGTCTTTCGTCTAACTTCTTTGTAATGTTCATTAAGTTTTATGACATTACATTCTCACTCCTTCAACAAAACGTCCGCCTTAAGTTGACTTCAATTTTAGCTTCTGCTTCTTTTTCGGAGGCTCATCAGAATCTTCATCTGCCATGGAAGGCTCCACACTCCACATTTTTATGAAGTTCTCCGCGCATCCCATCCACTTACTCTTCACGTACGTTATAAGTTCCTCCTCCGCTACTTTCAAAGATAGCTGTCGCGATAAGATTAGGAGTGGCCCGACATTTGGCAACTGGCAAACCTTTCCAATAGCCAGATCAAAAAACAGGAGAAGATCCTGGAGCTGATATTTGGCAGCGGCATTGGTCAGTTCCACTATCACCTCAATCTCCCTCCACTCCGGAAGAAGCTTCCCGGTAGACAAGAAGTTGAGGAGGACCTCGAGGGCATTCGAAGATATGTCCGGAAGCTCGATGACTCCGGAATTGGCTTCAATCATATCAGAACTCAGCATAGCTGCAAATACCTCGCTCCGCGCTGTCACAAAAATACATGAAAGTTAAGTAATTACTGGATAAGCCGGATTCGAATTGCAAATCAAAATGATCAAGAGATACCTGCAAGAATCCCTTTTCGTATGAAGAACTCCCTCTCATCCCTTGAGATGATTTTGATTTCAGTGGAAGGAACCGGCTTCTCCAGTAAGCCAAACAAATCCTTCCAAAGTTGATCCGAAAACGTAACTTGGAACTCCTCCATTATGGTTTCGAGTGAGCTCATTGATTGGGGCGGAGGTTGGGTGTACAGCTTAAAGGTGATATGAATCACTAAACTTTCACCGGGACAGTCGTTATCATCATCTGCATCAATGAATGTGTCGAAGCCCACCGCAGGCGGTTCAGTACGAACATACTCCTCCTCGTCGTCGCTGTCCACCTGGTGAAAATTATCGGTAGTGTACACAGTATACGAGCTCCAACTGGAATACGAATGAAATTTGGTGCCAATATGCATCGGTCCAGTGTCTGGGTAAGGTAACAATAAAATGCAGAAATTAGTGTAAAATTAGTAGTTCAGATTTCTTATTTAGTTAGCCTATTAGTAATGGATATTTACCATGATCCTTGACTATCACGCCTTCTTTGTTCTTGACAGTGAATCGAACTTGTGAATGGGATGCTTTGAGGGTGGCATCGTTCGAATTTGGACTCTTAAGTGTGAGGTAAATCCCAATCCACCTCTTGTCATCTTTCCCTTTTTCCAATAGAGAAACCGTCCATTGGGACGGGTGACCCGTGGCTTCTCCGGAAGTGAAGTCGATGGTTTGGGAGGAGATCATGGAAGCATGTTTCCGTTTCACAGGGAAGCCATCAATGGTCCATGTGATAGACCGTTTCTCCACGTCAAACTTTAAATCAGATTGAAATATTAAGACATGGTTAAATTATGAGATTCATTTCCAGAACGTGATGTCCTCATCTCATTTGTGATTCTACATAACAGTAAAAGTAATCAGTTCTCTTAAAATTCTTACTCCGGAGACAATGTTCTGGGAAGGAACTGAACGCTCCATTATAAATGATTTACAAGCGTATGACTTTACAAAAATCGGTACTCAACCGCGGATTTTCTTATGATGAGAGGATTTGAAGATGAATATTTTTTAAATTGTCCTTATTAGTACCATTTACCTCGAATGTGAAATGTTTGTGAATTACCAAAAAAATTAACTATGCATTAACATGAAGTAATTCTCGCTTTTAATTTACTGGATGCGACGTGCATGCACCCACGACAACTTCCAGTTCCAAAATCAGTGATGCATTTTCGCTTTGTATTGTGGCTGGGGCGCTGTGAGAAATTGGGTAAATGAGGAAATATCCCTACGGATAAATTTACGGATGAACACGACAAAAATACTGCAGGCAATTTTTAATTCAATTATGGATGCCGATACTTTAATTAAACTATTTAAGAGATTGATATAGTATTCGCAAAAAATGTCTGTTCAATATTATTTATTTCGTCTCTTTATAATGAAGATGGGTCGGGGTCCTCCCTTTACAAAAGTAAACCTGTCCGTTTATCCCAACTCCCACATCAATTTAATTTAGTAGTCTTTCATCCCTTCTCATTCTAATTATCATTAAGTTTCATGACATTAAATTCTTATCGATACTCCATTCCATCCAAATGATTTGGTTTCTCGAAATTCTCACACATTCCACGAATACGTCCTTCTCAAAGTTGACATCAACCTAACTTCTGCTTCTTGTCCTGAGGCTCATCTGATTCGTCATCACTCATGGGGGGCTCCCCACTCCACAACTTCACGAAGTTTTCCGCACATCCTGGCCACTCTCGCTTAACGAACATTTTAAGCTCCTCCTCCGCCACTTTCAAGAACAGTTGTTGGGATAAGATGAGGAGAGGTCCGGCATTCTGCAATTGACACACCTTCCCAATAGTCATATCCAAAAACTGGAGAAGATCCTGGAGCTGATATTTCGCAGCGGCATTGGTCAGTTCGACTATCACGTCCGTCTCTCTCCATCCTGGAAGAAGCTCTCCGGTAGAGAAGAAGTGGAGGAGGATCTTGAGTGCAGTCGAAGATATATCCGGAAGCTCGATCACTCCGGAATTAGCTTCAATCATGTCGGAATTGAACATGGCTGCGAATACCTCGCTGCGGGCTGTAAAAGGCATTGAAAGATAAGCATGTACTGGGATAAACCGGGTTCAAATTGTGAATCAAAATGGTCGAGAGGTTACCTATAAGAAGCCTTTTTGCCACTGAAAACTCCTTCTTATCACTAGAAATGACTTTGATAGCAGTGCAAGGAAGATGGTCCTCCAGTAAACCAGAACCGGCCACGTCCTTCCAGAATTTGTCCCAAAACTTATCTTGGAACTTCTCCAATATGGTTTCAACTGAGCTGGTTGATTGGAGCTGAGATGCGCTGTAAAGCTTAAAGGTGATATGGATCACTAAGCTTTCCACGGGGCAGTCATTAGCCTCATTGTCCGCATCAATGAAATGATCGAAGCCTTCGAGAGAGGATCCACGACGAGTAAAGGCATCTTCAAACTCCGTGCCAATAAGCATTGGTCCAGTTCCTGGGGACGGTTAGAATAAAACCCAGAACTTTAGTAATGTAGGGGCAAGGAGAGACAGGAAGTTAATGACTGATATTAATGGACATTTATTTACCTTCATCTTTGACTATCCTCCCCTCTTGGTTCTTAACAACGAACTGAACTTCCGCATGGGATGTTTTGAAGGTGGCGTCATTCATGTTTGGACTCTTCAGGTATAAGAAGATCCCAATCCATCTCTTCCCATCTATCCATTTTTCGTTGAGACAAACCTTCCAGTGAGATGGGTGTCCCGAGGCCTCTCCAGAGCTGAAGTCAATGGATTGGCCGTTGACCATGGACGTCTGCTTCCGTATCAAAGGGAAGTCTGAAATTGTCCATGTGATTGAGCGTTTTTCCACATTGAGCTGTAAACATGGATAAAGTTGGATTATGATTTCCAGGGCATGGAGGGGTTGACCCCATATCATATTAAGTTCCTTCAAAAGCCTTGAATAAATAGTACTTACTCCGGTAACAAAGGTCTGGGAAGGAACCGTGCGCTCCATTTTTAATGATCGGGGAAAGATTTGATTTTTACAAAAATCAATATTCGACTTTAAAAAATGATGGAGGAAAGACGAAGATGCTTTGAATTGAGCTTGGGCAATGTACCGTGAATGTAAAAAATATTTCGAATGGAAAATGTTTTACTCTCCATTTCGAATTATTTTTTTACATGCCTTTAAATTGCAAAAGGCAATGTGCATGAACCCACGACAACAGCTGCTTCTGAAATCCATTAGTAGTATGGGACAGGATGTCGTATTGTCGTATTGTGATTGGGGAGACGTGATAAAATGACTTCGAATCTTACTCATTTGTATTATCCTTCTGGATTACACCTCAAGATTTTGTTCCTGAAGCAAATGGCCATTTAAGAAGAAAACTTTTATAATAATTGCAAAAAATTAAACTAGAAATCATGTAGTATTCATTTTGGCTTCATTTTTAAAACTAGAAATCGTTAATAAAGTTGTCACCGACATTCTATTTTGGGGCCTTCTGGCATCAATAAGCATCAGATAAAATCCACCGCCGATCTATTTAATAAATTAGATTTTGAACAATGCTAACCAAAAGATGTGTAGTCAGAAATGTCGGAGCAAAATGCAAAATCTCTGATCGCGTCGAGATCTGAAAATAGCAAATTAAATCAAGCTCAATTAGCTCACTTTTAATTATTTTTGACATTTGCCACTACCACTTCCCTTCTTCATTCCTCGAGCCTCCATTCAATGCCTCGAGCATTTTTCCTCGCACGTGAGCAAACAAGCCACCAGACCTATTACCATTCTTCAACTATGTTCATCCCAGC